>ML104024.1:137630-164949 GCA_003697995.1 Taxidea taxus jeffersonii | reverse complement strand
GGGCTCCTTGCTCGGCAGGGAGCCTGCTTCTCCCTCTGCCTCTGCCTACCACTCTGTCTGCCTGTGCTCTCTCTCTCTATAACAAATAAATAAATAAAATCTTAAAAAAAAGAGAAATAAATGAGTTAGGGATGAATAGGGTTCTTCTGTGTAAAGGAAAATAAGGAGCCTGAAGCATGAATCTTCCACATCTTTCGGCATCATTAGGAGGACCACGTGAGGTAATCCTTACAAAATACTAACAACGATGCCTAGCAGGTGTCAGATGTTTAATGCACATCAGTTGTCACCATCATTACCAGACGGGAGTGCTCCCCCTTCCTTCCTCATTGCCTCCAAGTATTTTGCCTTCTTCCTGCTTGTCTCAAAAGAGGAAGTGACCCTGTCCTCTTCCCCTTCCCAGTCTACTGGTTCACGTGTGACCCTGGCCCCGTGTCCGCATTCCTTCTCTACCATTTTGCTTGGTCTTCAGCCATGTCTAGCTCTCCTTTATTTCCCCCCCCTTTTTTTTTTTAAGATTTATTTATTTATTTGAGAAAGAGAGTGCATGAGCAGGGGCCAGGGGCAGAGGGAGAGGGAGAAGCAGAAGCAGACTCCCCAATGAGCAGAGAGCCCGATGTGGGACTCAATCCCAGGATCCTGGGATGAGGACTTGAGCCACAGGCAGACACTTAACCGACGGAGCCACCCAGGCGCCCCAGGTCTATCCCTTCTAAGCAATTCTCCCTGCTTCATGTCCTCTCGCGGTCAGGGGCTCTCCCTTCTGTTGTGTCCAGAGTTCTCGCTGCCACTCCTCCTGTGTCCTCACCGCTGCCTTCGCCTTTAAATCAAGTCCCCCTAGGGCTCTGTTGTCAAACTTGGTGATGCATGCCTGGTTCCTGCTCATCCTACTTAATGTCCTTGGCATCTGACACTGTTGCCCATTCTTCCTGAGACTGACCTTTGCTGCCTTTTGAAGGGCTGAGTCCCCCTGTTTCCACCTCTGTGTCTTCTTTCTGTCTTCGCCAGGTGTTGCCCATTGAATTGTGGTATTTCCTAGAGTCCTGTCCTTAGCGCTCGTGTCCCTCTGTTCTTCTCTCTCGGACAAAGCACCTTCTTTAAATACCCTGTGCCAGGGACCCCCCAGGCTGGCTCTCCGGACCTATCTCAGTGACTTCAGGGGTCCCCTGGATATGACCTACCCTAGCCTCCCTCCGCACCCCTGCTCTTTCCCAGCCACCTGCGTGACCTCCCCTGTTTCTGAGGTGCGCTCGTGCCCTCCCTCCACGTCTGTCTGTGGGACGCAGCCTTCAGTGATGCCGAAATGCCTTCACCTTTGTGGAGCTTTCCAGTCTCGCAAGGAGAAAAGAGCAATGGACTTAATGCATAAATAAAGCAGATAAAGGGAGACAAAGTGCTGGGCTAGATGGTCCCAGTGGTCCTTCCTATTGTCCCTTATTGTTGTCACTGGGTTCAGTAGGTGTTGTCCTCAGCAGTGACCGCGGAGGGACACCAGACAGACGGAAAGAACAGAGAAGAAGGTGGTCACCGACCCCTCCCTCTTGTCTTTCAGTTTCATGCGTGTGAGATGGTGCTGGAGGAAGAGGGAGTCTTTGGAGGTGAGAGGAGGCGGCCATGAGTGGAGACGGGGGGAACATGCGGGATGAAGGGAAGGAAATAACACTGGGCCCCTTGTCTCTGCCTGTTGGCCTGGGCGGAAGGGCCGTTCTTGACCATGGGGAGCGGGACTGGGCCCTCAAGGGAAGGCTGAGGGGGTCCCAGGTGCTGCCATTCCTCCCTTCCTGAGACTTCCACAAAGAAAAAGTGTGCCTTCCCTCCCTCCATTCTGCCTGCCACGCTGACGTGAGCACTGTGCTCCCTGGTGCCAGAATCTTCGGTGGCCCTCTGCAGCTGGCCCTTGCCTGGCCCCTCAGCCTCGCCTTGTCCAGCTCCCTCCTGACTCTCCACCCTCCAGCCATGGGCTCTTCCACTTGCTTTTCCTGTGGCCTGGAACATTCTCCACCCTCAGCTTTTTTTTTCGTACCCAACCTTACTCAAATTCTACGTGTAAAAGTTGCTGCTTTAGGGAAGTCTTTCCTTTACTCCTCTACTTTTCTTAGGCCCCGTAGCTGGATCCCTGAGGTGTTTGTGCTTCCGGACCGCTGTTCTCCTTTGGGGTGCAGCGGTCATGAGCTGTGCCTGGTGTGCATCTGTCTCCCTAGAGTGGCATTCTCTCGCAGAAGGTGGGGAGCGTGTCCGTTTCACTCCCGCACCCCCAGGGCTCAGCCTAGTGCCCGCACATCGGTCGGTGGCTTTCTGTCAGTATTTGCCGACCAGCAAATGTTTCCTCAGCACTTCTGATCGCCACCTGAGTGCAAACAGCCTCCTCACATGGCGTGACAGGCTGTGGTGTGCACGTCTCCTTTTGCTACCCGACGGTGAACTCGTCTGAGGCACTGTCACTCGTCTTTGAGTGTTCTGGGCTGGGCGTGTGGCAGGCGCCCAGCTCTTGCTGCGTCACCATGGCGGACCTTCTCTGTCGGTGTGGAGCCCCGCGCCCTCTGCGGGGAGGCTGATGTGCTCTGTTCCCGCAGATGTGAGCTGTGATGAGTGGGCCTTTTCTTTGCTGCCTCTGGATGTGGATCTATTGAGCATGGAGCTCCCGGAATTTTTCAGGGACTACTTCCTGGTAAGTGAAGGGTCCCTGGGTCTTGGCACTGACAGGTGGGGGCACACATGGGGTCCAGTGGGCTAGAAACATGGACGTACCCTCCTGTAAGTCCTGTAAGTTACGAGGAAGAGCGCTTTGCCGATTGAATGGCTGATAGCCCCAGGACTTCCTTCCGGGCAGTCCCCACGCCTGGCCTTCCTGCCCCGGGCTGCTCGCGCTTGCCCCTTTCCAGATGCGTCTGTTGGGCTGAGCCGGATCTCTGCGGCCCATGTGGTTCCTGCAGGAAGGAGATCAGCGCTGGATCAACACTGTGGCACAGGCCTTGCACCTTCTCGGCACCCTCTATGGGCCTTTTCCCAACTGCTACGGAATTGGCCGCTGCACCAAGGTGGGCACGCGCGGTGCTGTGGTCCCCGTGGCCCTGCTGCGCCCGTCCTCTGCCCCGGGGCACTGCCCGGGGGCCCCTGTGATAAGAGCTGTGTTCTTTAGCTTGCTTTTATTGTTCAGAAGAGTTCCTCAGAGAGGAGGGCTTGTGTGATGGACGGAAAGGGAAGAGCCAGGGCCTCTGGGATGACACGCCCAAGTCTTTTCTTGGGGGCAGAGAGAGTCCTTTGTCAGCAGGGAGAGGCTGGGAGGGGTGGGCACAGATGGGAGTGCCGTGGGTTAGTGATGTTAATAAACTCCCCTCTCAGGGCCAAGGAGAGATGTCACTGGAAAAGAGGTGGCTTCGGTAGGGGCGGGCTGCAGCAGGGACCTGACGCGAGACTGAGAATGTCTTGGTCCCCGGCAGATGTCATACGAGCTGTGGAGGAAACTGGAGGAGGAGGAGGATGGCGAGACCAAGGGCCGAAGGCCAGAGATTGGACATATCTTCCTCCTCGACAGAGGTAAAGGATGCTCAGCGCTCCTGTCGCCTCTGGACCCTTGAAGACATGGGGATGGGGCCAACGTGGTGGCCCAGTTTGGATCCTCAGGTCGGGGCTGTGAACGGCAGCGTTGACCGGGCGCACGGCCCTTGGGCCTTGGGGAGGCCCGTGAGCTGACGCCGAGCGAACTACGTAGCCACGTAGGTCAGGGAGGACCCTCACGGCCGGGGATCTCGGTTTCAGACGTGGACTTCGTGACGGCACTCTGCTCCCAGGTGGTCTACGAGGGCCTGGTGGACGACACCTTCCGTGTCAAGTGTGGTAAGTGGCATCTTGGCGAGGCGGAGGGGGTCCTCAGCTCCCGGGGTCTCTCGCAGGGGGCAGGGCTTGTGGGAGAGCCTCGGACTCTGAACAGACTGCTGGCTTCCAGGTGGTCTGGGGGACTCTGAATGGCAGTTGGGGAAAGGGGAGGAGAGGGAAGGCCTCCCCGCAGGGTCCTCATAGCCGCTCCCTCGGCTCTCAAAGGGAGTGTCGACTTTGGCCCAGAAGTCACATCCTCTGACAGGAGCTTGAAGGTTCTGCTCAATGCCGAGGACAAGGTGAGGGTACGAGTGTGCTGGCCGGTGGATCGCCCTTGGGCCGCTGTGGGCCCGGCTCTGGGAGGGGAGGAGGAGCCTGGGGGAGGGGGGTCCCCCTCCAGGGAGGAGCGAACCCCAGAGCATGGTAGCTGGGGCTTGACATTTGTGACAGCAGTGCGGCCCTCTCTTTGCTTTTGCTGGAACAGCCGGGCACTCCTCTTGTGCTCCCATTACACTGCTGAGGGAGGAGGGCCTAGTTAGGCTTCTCTCTGGTAAGTCGTCGCTGTCTGGTTCCCCTTGCAGGTGTTTAATGAGATTCGTAACGAGCACTTCTCCAACGTCTTCGGCTTTTTGAGCCAGAAGGCCCGGAACTTGCAAGCTCAGTATGATGTGAGGCTCCAAGCTGGGGGTCTTCTGTTTGGTGTCCCCAGTTTCCCAAGGCTGCTGCCCTTTGGCTCCCTTCTGATTTGATGACAGCCCCTGTCTTTTCTCTCGGAATCGGGTGGCGGAGCAGGGGTGGGGGTTGGAGGTTGAAGTTGAGGGAAGGTGGGGGCCGCTCACGTCTGAAGGCAGGGAGAGGCTGACCTTATGGGCACTTCCCCCAGCGCCGGAGAGGCATGGACATCAAGCAGATGAAGAACTTCGTGTCCCAGGAGCTCAAGGGACTGAAACAGGAGCACCGCCTGCTGAGTGTCCGTAGGTTTCAGGGGAAGGGCTGAAGGGCGAGGGGCTGCTACAGAGGAGATGTGCCCCGGGGGAAATCTCTGTTCCCCCAGCAAATAATGATCTTATTTTGTCTAAAATGGAAAGAAGTACTTCTGCATTTTGCCCTAAGAACTTTTTGTTCTTGGGGCGCCTGGCTGGCTCCCCTCGGTTAAGCATCTGCTTTCAGCTCAGGTCATGATCCCAGGGTCCTGGGATCCACTCCATGTGTGGTTCCCTGCTCAGCGGGCAGTGTGCTCCCTCTCCCTCTGCTCCTCCCCCAACCCGTGTTCTCTCTTTCTGTCTCAAATAAATGAATAAAGTGTTTAAAGGAAAAAAAAAGCTTTTATTCTTCTGGACAATAAAGGCATAGCCTTTTATTTATTTCTTTATTTAATTTTTTAAAATATTTATTTGACAGAGAGACACAGTGAGAGAGGGAGCACAAGCAGGGGGACTGAGAGAGGGAGAAGCAGACTTCCTGCCGAGCAGGGAGCCTGATGTGGGGCTCGATCCCAGAACCCTGGGATCGTGATCCGAGCAAAGGCAGACATTTAACTGACTGAGCCACCCAGGCACCCCAAGGCATCTCCTTTCAGAACTGGGAATATGTCAGCTTGCTTTTTGTCCTGTCTGCAGATATCGGGGCCTGTGAATCCATCATGAAGAAGAAGACCAAGCAGGACTTCCAGGAGCTCATCAAGACTGAACATGGTAACCGCGGGGGCCGTGCTCGGCTCCTTCCGATGCTTCCCTTGCTCCCAGCACCGTCCCACCCAGCAAAGATGTTCTCTGGCTCTTTCCAGCTGATGCTGGCTGGGTGGAATGCTGGTTCCTGCTAGAAGTCCAGGGGGTCCCTTAACCCCCCGCCACAAGGATGGAGAAAGATGGGGAGACAGACACCCATTAGCATAGATGGCAACAGCGGAGCTGCTCCCCCTGTAACAGGCTCTCCTCTGCTTCTCGCAGCGCTGCTGGAGGGCTTCAACATCCGGGAGAGCACCAGCTACATCGAAGAACACATAGACCGGCAGGTGAGCAGGTGGCCGGGGGTGCTGGGAATGTTGTATCACGGCGGGCTTGGCCCGCAGCAGATGCAAGAGGAGAGAAGAATGTGTGTCGTGGAGCTTGAATTCTCCAGGACTCTCTTCCTGTGCAGGTGTCGCCTATAGAAAGCCTTCGCCTCATGTGCCTTTTGTCCATCACTGAGAACGGTGAGCCCCCGCAGCCAAAGACACCAGACTGAAAACCTGTGCCTTAGGGATGGAAGACATCACTGCGAATGACAGAGAAAATATCCCAGCAGACAGAACATCTCCCAGTAATTTCGTAGATTCTTTCCCCTGTAAGACAAAGCAGTCTTTGTTCCGAGTGAGACATCTCCAGGGGCCTGGGGTCATTTAGCGTCCCAACCCTGAGCAGGACCACACCTAGGCCTCCTGGAACAAGCACTGTCACATCTTAGGACCACAGGGCATAGCTCCGAGTGGCATTTCTCTCTCTGTTCCGTCGGGCCACCTACCTTCCACGAGCTCTCCTAATAAAGAGACAGTCCAGGAGAAGGGGACAGCCAAACAATTTCATAAACATTTCCAAAAGCTCAGATTCTGTGACCTCCTGTGGCATACCCTTTAACCTATTCATGCAACCCTTGCATCTTTTCTTTTTTTTTAAATTGAAAGTAGAGTTGACACATGATGGTACATACTAGTTTCAGCTGTATGGCATGGGGATGGGACAGGTGTGTGCATTGGGCTGGGCTCCCCACCAGCCAGTACAATACGGTCGGCTGTACTCCCTGTGCCGTTCGTCCCCATGACTCACTCACGACCCTGACTTGCAAGCCCATTCTTCGTCCCTCACTGGAGGACGGCACCTCAGACGGCACTTTTTTCTTTCTTTTTTAAGATTTTTAAAATTTATTTATTTGACAGAGATCACAAGTAGGCAGAGAGAGGCAGGCAGGGTGAGAGGGAGAAGCAGGCTCCCTGCTGAGTGGAGAGCCCGATGGGGGGCTCGATCCCAGGACCCTGAGATCATGACCTGAGCCGAAGGCAGAAGCCTAACCCACTGAGCCACCCAGGCGCCCCTCAGACCGCACTTTCTAACTTCATCTGAACATTTATCCCGCTCCTTGGTAGCTTGTAAAGCAGTGTGCAGGAGCGTTGGCCCCAAGCCAGGAAAGAAGGCGCCCAAGTCCCTTTGCCTTCCTCCTGCCCAGTCCCGCCTCCATCCCCGCTGATAAGCGAGCTTAAGTGCAGGAGTCGGTTTAGAATCAACTGGCTGGATGCAAGGTTAACATTTACTGAATCCTTCCTCCCGATAAAGGTTGTTTGGGGAATAAGAGAGTGGGTGGGTAGGTGGGTATGGTATGGCTGTCGATTTCGGGACATCTCAGCTGGCGTTTTCAAGAACCTGTCTTATCTTCTGGACCCTCAGGTTTGATTCCCAAGGATTACCGATCTCTGAAAACACAGTATCTGCAGGTGAGGCCGGGAGCATGCACTCTGGTGGGAACTAGGTGGAGGGAGGTCATCATCGGGCACTTCTGAAAGAGGCAAAAGAAATGGCCCCTTTCCTATCTGCATCCCCATATTGTTCCCAGTCTGGCCTCCCTCTTAGAGTGCCTCGGGATAGTCAGCCTCTCAGCATGCAGAGACCCTCCCGCTGCCCTTGTCTCCCTTGCTCCCTGCCTGGGTGGCCAGTGCTGGGGGAGCCGGAGCCACTGAGCCGTGGAGCCGTGGTGCTGAGTTCTCACCCCGGGGCTCTCCTTCACTTTAGCATCTTGTGAGGGGTTCATGCGGCTTTTCCTTGCAGGTCTTCTCGTCTTACCTCATCTGTGAAGCCCTCCCCAGCACCCTTACATGAGCGGCTTTCTCTCTTCTCTCATTGTTCTGTGCTTTTCCCTCTCCTTTGTTTGGTGTTTGGTTCTTTTTTTTTTTTTTTAAGATTTTATTTATTTATTTGACAGGGAGAGAGATCACAAGCAGGCAGAGAGAGGGTGGGGGAAGCAGGCTCCCTGCTGAGCAGAGAGCCTGATTCAGGGCTCTATCCCAGGACCCTGAGATCATGACCTGAGCTGAAGGCAGAGGCTTAACCCACTGAGCCACCCAGGTGCCCCTGGTATTTGGTTATTTCTTTAGGGCCCTGAATGCATAGCCCTTCTGTCCCTCACCTCCATGTCACCTGACAGTGTTAGACCTTGGCAGGGCCGATGCTCGGTAAATGGCGGAATTGTATTTTCTTCAGAGCTATGGCCCTGAGCACCTGCTTACCTTCTCCAACCTGCGGCGAGCGGGGCTCCTCACGGAGCAGGCCCCGGGGGACACACTCACAGCTGTGGAGAGTAAAGTGAGCAAGCTGGTGACGGACAAGGCCGCAGGTGAGCAGGGAGCACAGGGAGCCCCTTCCCTGGCCGGGGTCCCCACTCCTCGAAGCCGCCAGAGCACCCCGGGTGGGAGCAAACGAGCTGGGGAAAGAGGAGCATTGATCACTCTTCCCGGCGTTGCTCCTACTTCTGCGGACAGGGGCTCATCCCCTTTATTGAACTTATCATGTGCCGAGACGGGCGGATACGGGTTTCTTGCTTGATCCTCACGCACACAAGCTGATAGCCTCCATTTTCTAGAGAAGGAAGCAGGCTGAGTGAGGTTGAGTGACGTGTTCAAGGTCCCCCAGTGAGTAAGTCAGTAATGGTCCCTCTGTCCGCTGCACGGAGTGGATGGCCAGTACCCTGTAGGAAGACTATGGTGGGGCAGAGGGTGACGAGTATCTTGATCAGTTCAAGGGAATTTTATTTTATTTATTCATTTATTTATTTTAAAGATTGTATTTATTTATTTGACAGAGAGAGAGGGAACACAAACAGGGGAGTGGGAGAGGGAGAAGCAGGCTCCACGCTAAACAGGGAGCCCAATGTGGGGCTCGATCCCAGGGTCCTGGGATCGTGACCTGAGCCGAAGGCAGACCCTTAACGACTGAGCCACCCAGGGGCCCCAAGTTCCAGGGAATTTTAGGTGAACGGCTTTGAGGAGGGCCTTGAGACATGAGCGGTCTTGCTACCTGCGAGGTCTTACTATTTGTCATTTCCTGAGTGGTGTCCCCCAGGGCAGGGTCACGAATCCGTCGATCTTCAGTGAAATCCAGCACAGATTTCCTTCCCAGGAAAGATCACTGATGCCTTCAGTTCTCTGGCCAAGAGGAGCAATTTCCGTGCCATCAGCAAGAAGCTGAATTTGGTACGTCGATTCAGGATGGACGGGGAAGCTGTGGGTCCGGTCCTTTGTGGAGTGCTTTGAATTCCCAACATCTCTTTGTTATTTTGTTTTGATAAAGACCTTTTCGTCTGGTAGCATCATAGCATGAGCTTAATTTAATAATGAGGCAAGAGACAAAGATTCATTCACTTAATAAACCGGAAGAAGCATCCACGAATGTCAGAGGGGAGGCTGAGTGCCTCATCAGGGACAGACATGTCCCCGTCTCTGGGGGATCGGCAGCGGGGCATCTTTCTTCCTAGCCCTTCGTGGGGAGTCGGGGGACTTCGTTCAGGAGAATCAGTGGGTACTGAACAAAAGCTTTAATCTTTGGTTATGGATTTTTTTTTTTTAAGGGCTTTTGCCAGTTTTCCCTTTAGCTGAAATGACCTGCTTTGGGGAAATGTCCTTTCCTCTGACCGAGTAAGAGTCCGGAGAGATGGGTTGTCACATGCCTCACGTAGCCCCCTTTGCCCTCTAGATCCCACGCGTGGACGGCGAGTATGATCTGAAAGTGCCACGGGATATGGCGTATGTCTTCAGTGGCGCTTACGTCCCCCTGAGCTGCCGACTCATCGAGCAGGTGAGAGGAAGCGACCTATTCACATGTCGCCCTCTGCCTTCTCTGGGTCCCTGGCCTGTCCCGACCTCCAGCCACCCTCCAGCCACCCCAGTAACTAACAAGAGATGCGACGGTCTGGCTGCCGCGACCTGCCCTTCCTCAGCCGGGTGGGGTCTCAGACTGGCACCCCGTGCTCGTGCCTCCCAGGTGCTGGAGCGGCGGAGCTGGCAGGGTCTGGACGAAGTCGTGCGGCTGCTCAACTGCAATGAGTTGGCCTTCACAGGTGCGCCACGCTGGTCCCGGCCGCGGTGGGGCGGTGGTTGTTGGTGCCACCTGGGGCGGGGGGGCGGGGCTTCTGGGGGCGCCGCCCAGGGCCGGTACACCTGGGTCTGTCCCGATCTCCACAGACGTGACCAAGGAGGACAAGGCTTCCAGCGAGTCCTTGCGCCTCATCATGGTGGTGTTCTTGGGTGGTTGCACGTTCTCGGAGATCTCGGCCCTCCGGTTCCTGGGCAGGGAGAAAGGTAAGAGAGAACAGAAAGGGGGACCTGGCGGCAGAGGCCGGTGCCCAGAAGGCTTCTCGACCTCTGATCTGCTCCTGGTCCCGTGTGCTGGCGCGTTTGACCCCACAGGGTACAGGTTCATTTTTCTGACGACGGCAGTCACGAACAGCGCTCGCCTTATGGAAGCCATGAGTGAGGTAAAGGCCTGACGTTCTCCCTGCCGGTGTCGACGCCTTCCCTGGGCACGTTTCCCGACGGGATGCAGGAATTTGGTCCAGCTGCTAGCCACGTGTCCACCAACTACCCTCCCGAGAGCCGGGGAGCACGGAACTTACTTGGGATTTAGAGAAGTTACCTGGGGACAGGGCTCACTTCTGGCCCCCAGGATAGGTCTCTGTTTTGTGTATGAAGTACAGCTTGTGCTGAAAACACAAGAGGAGGAAGAGGTATCTTTTGCTAAATCCTGTGTGAGTATCATTGTAGATAAAGCCTCTACTCTCCAGTGTCACGTTCAGTTCTCAAAACGCTCTTCCGTCTTCTTCGTGAAGCACAGGGGGCTTCGTGGGTTCTGTGGTCTGGACTCTGCAGTAGGTCTGGGCCTGGTCTGCTTCTCTCCTGAAACTTGCCCTGTACCAGAGTCTCCTCCACCATCAAACGAGGGGGATGGGTTAGAGAGATGATCAGCAAGCACCCTTCTGGTTCTAAAATTCTGCGGTTCATCATACTTTTTTTTTTTTTTTTTAAATTTTATTTAATTTTTTTATTTGTCAGAGAGAGCGAGAGGGAGCACAGGCAGACAGAGAGGCAGGCAGAGGCAGAGGGAGAAGCAGGTTCCCTGCCGAGCAAGGAGCCCGATGTGGGACTCGATCCCAGGACGCTGGGATCATGACCTGAGCCGAAGGCAGCCGCTTAACCAACTGAGCCACCCAGGCGTCCCATACTTTTTTTTTTTTTTTTAAGATTTTATTTATTTGTTTGACAGAGAGAGATCACAAGTAGGCAGAGAGGCAGGCAGAGAGAGGGGGAAAGCAGGCTCCCCGCTGAGCGGAGAGCCGGAGGCGGGGCTCGATCCCAGGACCCTGGGATCATGACCTGAGCCTAAGGCAGAGGCTTAACCCACTGAGCCACCCAGGCGCCCCTTGTTTATTTTATTTTATTTTATTTTATTTTAAGATTTTATTTTATTTATTTGACAGAGAGAGATCACAAGTAGGCAGAAAGAGAGGCAGAGAGAGAGGGGGAAGCAGGCTCCCTGCCGAGCAGAGAGCCCGATGTGGGGCTGGATCCCAGGACCCTGAGATCATGACCCGAGCCGAAGGCAGAGGCTTTAACCCACTGAGCCACCCAGGCGCCCCCCTTGTTTATTTTTTTAAGTAAATCTTTGCCCAATGTGGGGCTCAAACTCATGACCCTGAGGCCAAGGGTAATACACTCTACTAACTGAGCCATCCAGGAGGCTCTCGCGATTCATTATACTTTAGAAAAGATGAATTTGTTACTGTTTTAACTTCAGGAGGCACACCAGTATTAGGCAGTTGTCTCTTACTGCAGAATGAAGGACTGTGTCCTGTTAGAGCAGGCTTGGGCATCAGCAAACGGTGCTCCTAAAAAGGCCACCAGTGCCCCCCCTCAGTTGCTGATTTTAGTGGCCTTTCTTTCTGTCCCTTGACCTTTTAAAAATTGTGAACTGTAACCACATCCCTCAGTCTCTTTTTGGTCCTCCTCTAACTTGACCTTCCTGACAACTGCTTTTCCTTTCTTCTGCTCAGCTTCCATGACACTCTTTTGTTGTTCTCCTATGGGTTATACTTCTGTCTCCTTGGATTGCTTATCTCTGCCTATCCCCTCTGTCCTTTGTTGTCAGCTGCTTCCAGATCCCAAGCTCTCCTCTTCCTGCTGAGCTTCACGCTAGTATTTCCAACTTGGTCATTCCACAGGCCCTTCAAACTCAACATGTCTAAAATAAACTCTCCAACTGAACTTCCTATCCTTACTTTGAATCCCCCGATCTGCTCCTCCTGTGTTCCGGTAATTGACATCTTCATCATCTACCCAAGTCTTGTGCGTGAAAGAAATTATAACCTTGACCTCAGATGTTTTCTTTTCTTTTCTTTTTTAAAGATTTTATTTATTTATTTGTCAGAGAGAGTGAGCACAGGCAGACAGAGTGGCAGGCAGAGGCAGAGGGAGAAGCAGGCTCCCTGCTGAGCAAGGAGCCCGATGCGGGACTCGATCCCAGGACGCTGGGATCATGACCTGAGCCGAAGGCAGCTGCTTAACCAACTGAGCCACCCAGGCGTCCCCAGATGTTTTCTTTTATCCCCCACATTCAGCTGGTCCCACTACCCCTTATTTCTACATGCCTCTGGCTCATCCTCTTCTTACCATCCCCATGCCAGAGATCCTTACTATTTTTTGCCTGGGTCTTTGCAATACTGTCCCTCCCAGTCCCTTTGCTTCCTATCTGCCACTTGCTAAAAGAAAGATCCGAATCTGTGTTGTTGGATCATCAGAACAATTCTTTCCATAAAGGAGTGCCGTTATCAGTGCATATTCAAAGGAAAATGTATACCTCAGGTATCCCGCTAGAATTTTTACCGTGGCAGCACACCCCACTTATGTTCTAGAACAATGCCATCCAATCCTGTAACAGGGTCCTACTTACACTCCACACAGTGTTTTACATGCTGAGTATATGATGCTCTGAGTGGGTATCTCTATGACTTCATTGGCTTCAGAACGACAGTGCAGCAGACATGATAGCAAAATTGTCTTATCTCAGGGTGCTTATGATGTTGGCCCTGGGAACATGCCTGAAGACCACAAGGTTTTGAAGCTTTCTGAATAACTTTTAAGTCCATCAACAAAGTGCAAGTAAATTTCAAGTGTCTGCAGTTCTCTCCATCAGCAGCGTGAATGTCTGGCATGCTGCTGACATGTTAAAGGATGTCAAAAGCTCCAGTTAAGTCTTTCTGAAAGTGGGAGAAACATGGTCCTGCAGGTGAAGCAAACAAGCATCCTTTACTTTTCCTTCATGGAAAAGGCAAATGAAAAGGAGTCACAGAAGTCATAGATGGCCAATACATTCAGGGAAAATGTGCAATTTTAGCTATAATCCAGCAAGGGCAAATCAAAGAAGGGAATGGCACTTTCTGCCTATGAAACTAGCAGAGATTTTTTTTTTTAAGATTTTATTTATTTGTCAGGGAGAGTGAGCACAGGCAGACAGAATGGCAGGCAGAGGGAGAAGCAGGCTCTATGCTGAGCAAGGAGCCTGATGCGGGACTCGATCCCAGGACACCGGGATCGTGACCCCCCCCCCCATTGAAGGCAGCTGCTTAACCAACTGAGCCACCCAGGCCTCGCAAAACTAGCAGAGATTTAAAAAGACAGTAAGACTCAACAGCAGTGGAGGGTGAGAGGTGGGTGTGCTTCTGGTAAGTCTTCCTTAGTGGGAAGGGCAAATTAATTCAGTGCTTCTGGAAGGAGAGCGTTCAGTAGCTACTCTTCTAGGAATCAAATGTAAGAAAATAATGCAAGATGCAGATTTATTTATGAAGACATTTATTTGTAAAATTTAAAATCTAAATATCCATTTATATCAAAACAGATTATGAGTTAACCTCCAGCCACAATATCATGCTACTGTGAATCAATGGAAAACAAGGCTATATACATAAGCATTTAGGGATGTAGCATATGTTCAGCGAAAAAAGGATACAAAAGGGCTTTGATGTCGATTTTCAGTTTTAAACATTTTATGTATTTATTTGACAGAGATCACAGGTAGGCAGAGAGGGAGGGAAGCAGGCTCCTCGCTGAGCAGAGAGCCCAATGCGGGGCTCGATTCCAGGACCCCGGGACCGTGACTTGAGCCGAAGGCAGAGGCTTTAACCCACTGAGCCACCCAGGCGCCCCGATTTTCAGTTTTAAAGTTTTCATACAACTATACAAACCCCTGTACTTTGAAAGAACCATGCCCAGGTGATCTGCATTTGTGTGCCAGTCATGTGACCTGGGCAAGTCCCTCAAACCTTTCAGAGCCGGTTCTCTCCTGCGTAAAATGGAGATAATACCAAACGGGGCTGTCGTGCAGATTAAATGGGATCGCTGTCTAGAAAGGGGCCGGGCTCGCCATCTGCCTGCGCGAGGGCATCTAGTTAAAGCTACAGGCTTTCCCGCTGAGTCCGCTCCCACCCTTCCGGCTGGCTGCGGTTCTCGCCCCTTCCCGGCGGCCCCCGGGCGGCGCCCAGAGCTTCGAATCCAAACAGTGACGGGGCGTGACGGGGCGGGGCGGCGGGGAAGGACGTCCCCTCAGGTTCCGTCAGCCCCCGGCGCACGCGCAGACAGCGATCCCACCGCCAGTCGGCGGGCTAGCGTTTCCCACGCCCAGCGCGCGACTCCCACCCCCACCCCCAACCTCGCGCTGGGACGCAGTGGGCGCTCGCGGCTCACGCCCAGGGGGCGGGGCTTCGCGAGGAGCGACGGGTCAGAGCGCCAATGGTGGGGCTGCTCCGCCTTCGGGCTCAGTTTGAAATTCCACGGCGCCCTAACGGCTCGCGGAGCGGCGGCCGGGAGGAACACAGCGGTCTTTGCGGGAGTTTGCTGCGCTCAGCCCCGCGTGGAGGAGGTCTGGGGCCTCGACGGCCGGCTGCTTGGAGCGTCCGCCATGAGGAGAAGGTGCGGGCTACGGGAGGGTCGAGGGGCCGCGGGAGAGAGCGACCCCCGTGCCGGGTGCGGGGCCCCCGGGGCGTCCCCGGGCGCGGGTGTCACGGCAGCCGGCCGCCGAGTGAGGCCCGTGCGCGGCGGGCAGGGCTGGGGAGCGCTGAGCTGGTGCCCGGGCCGAGCGCCTCGGGGCGGCGGAGGCGAGGCGTGAGGCGCACCGGCCCCGGCGGCCGCGGGCTCCCGAGGCTTCCAAGGCGAGGACGCGCTGGGTGTCCGCGAGCCCCGCCCGCCCGCCTCTCAGGTGCTACACCTTGGCGCCCACCGCCTGCTCGAAGCCCTGCGTCTTCTGTCGGGTTTCGCGCTTCTCTTTAAATAAGGCCGTCAGGTGTTCCGTTTCTCCGTGTCTCCCCGGGGGCCGGGCTGCGGCGCTAACGTTTTAGCTGACGCGGACGGAGAGCCGGTTCCTTGCAAGTTCAGGAGCGCCATTAAGGAATTCCCTCTCTGGTGGTTTTCACGACTCCCCCAGCTGTGCTGGGGATGGGGCGCCGCCGACTCGTCCGCACACTGACTGTCGACTTGTCTCTCCTCCCCTTTCTCCCCTCGCCTCCCCTCGATTTTCCCTGCACAGCACTTACTGGCATTTAGTGGAAGGTGTGCTTATTTACCACCTTTCTTTTGCTCTCAGAATGTCCGCTGCAAAGGGGCAGGGGTGTCAGCTTTGTTCTAAAATAAGGATGATATCAGGGCAGAGGCTCCTGTGTTAAGAGCGATAAAAACGTTAACGCTACTTTCTGAAAGAGGTGGGTGAGGCACTGTGATGATTCATTATTTGTGGTTATTGGTCAGACTGATTGCTCTGTGGCTTAGAAAGTTCTTCCTTCCATAATTATTAATTCCCGTCGTCCTTTTCAAGTGCTTGCCTCCCGGAGAATGGAAACGGAGTACAAATCATGGCACCGTTGGAAAAAACAGCCAGGGTTTTAAAATAACCTCGGTTGGGGCGCCTGGGTGACTCAGTGGGTTGGGCCTCTGCGTTCAGCTCGGGTCATGATCTCAGGGTCCTGGGATCGAGCCCCGCATCTGGGCTCTCTGCTCAGCGGGGAGCCTGCTTCCCCCTCTCTGCCTGCCTCTCTGCCTATTTGTGATCTCTCTCTCTCTCTGTCAAATAAATAAATATTTGAAAAAAAAGAAAAAAATAACTTCAATAAAGCTGTTATTTTTTAAAAATCTGGCACATAATCTGCAGTGTTTTTTGGTTTGTGACTTAATTGAAAAACAGCTATGCTTACTGATTTAGCCAAATTACTTTTACAGAACTAAATGACATGAGATTTGTAGATCTCAGAGCCAATTAAAACCAAAACAAATGTCTGTACAGCAAATGGACTGCTAGCCTCCAGCAGCCAGAGGGGCCACTAACTAGAAGCAGGATGCACACGATTGTTGTAATGAAAATTTAACCATCCCTTGGATGCGATTACTTTAACAAATCTTACTGGGCCTGTTTGGAATTACAAATTGAGCCCCTTACAAATTACAAATTACAAAGTGAGCCCCTTCTCACTTGAGTACTGTTTTCAAAGAATTAGAAAAATGTCCCACCCTTCACAACATTCATACTAATTCTTGTGTCACCTCTTTCTCTCATTTCTGACATTAGCCTTAATTTTCAAAAGACAGCCGCGGTCTCACTCCTTCCCAGCTCTGCTGCCACCGCCCTGGTCCAGGTCACCACCGTACTCTCTTGCTGTGTTCCCCTGGCCTCTTTTTTTTTGTCAGAGAGAGAGAGAGAGAGCGAGCGAGCACAGGCAGACAGAGTGGTAGGCAGAGGGAGAAGCAGGCTCCCCGCCGCGCAAGGAGCCCGATGTGGGACTCGGTCCCAGGACGCTGGGATCATGACCTGAGCCGAAGGCAGCCGCTTAACCAACTGAGCCACCCAGGCGTCCCGAGATTTTTTTTTTTTTTTTTAAGATTTTATTTATTTATTTGACAGAGATCACAAGTAGGCAGAGAGAGAGGAGGAAGCAGGCTCCCCACTGAGCAGAGGGCCTGACTCGGGGCTCGATCCCAGGACCCTGAGATCATGACCTGAGCCGAAGGCAGAGGCTTTAACCCACTGAGCCACCCAGGCGACCCAAGTTTGAGATTTTTATTTTTCTAACACATCGCCGAAAACTGAGGATACTTAGAAGAATACCTCCCAAGGACACAAACGGTTGTAAAAAGATCCAGTCTTCCTAATCTCTTGAAACTAAGTCACTGGACTGGAAAAGATCTCAAATGGTCTTGAAGTGATTTCTTACCTTTCGTGTAACATACAGTCTGATGGATTTTAGGATATTCACAGAGTCAGGCGGTTATCACCATAGTCAGTTTTAGAGCATTTTTATCATCCCGTCGAAAAGCCCATACCCATTAGAGGTCAGTCTCTTTTCCCACCTTCCTTCCTCTGCACACACCAGCCCCACAGAGCTCCTAACCTACTTCTGTCTCTATACATTTGCCTGTTCCGTAATTTCTATTTCATATAAATGGAGCCCTATGACACATTGTCACTTGTGACTGGCTTCTTTGCCTTGGCCTAATGTTTCCTAGGTTTACTGCCAGATAACTTCCCACTGGATAGGTGTATCACATTACCTCTTCACGCGTTAATGGCCATTTTGGGTTGTCTCTACTTTTTGGCTCTTATAAAAATGCTGCTATAAACGTTTGCGTATGAGGGGCGCCTGGTTGGCTCAGGCATTAAGCATCTGCCTTCGGCTCAGGTCGTATGATCCCAGGGGTCTGGGATCGAGCCCTGCCTTGGTTTCCCTGCGCTGGGGCAAGCTGCTTCTCCCTGTCCCACCCGCCCTGCTTGCGTTCCCTCTGTGGCTGTGTCCCTCTCTCTGTCAAATAAATAAAATCTTAAAAAAAATTGTATATGAGTTTTGCATGGACACGTTTTCATGTCCATACCTAGGGACATGTCCGTGTCCATACCTAGGGACATGTCCGTGTCCATACCTAGGGACTGGAATTTCTGGGTTATATGGTAACTCTCTTCAACTGAGGAACTGCTAGACCTTCCCGAGGAGGCTGCACCGTTGTGCATTTCCGCCAGCAGTGTAGGGGCTTCCCATTTCCCCACGTCCTTGCCAACACTTGTATTGTCTTTCTTTTTTTGAACTGCCTTTTTTCTTATAGCCATCTTGGTACCTGTGAAGTGTATCTCTCTGGTTTTGATTTGCATTTCACTAGTGGTCAATGTGTTTTCACATGCTTATTGGCCGTGATCTTCTTTGGAGAAATGTCTATTCTGAGTCGTTTCCCATGTGCTAGAATTTTATGCTTCAGAAAAGTGATCACTTTTCCCTCTGAATGTTTTACAGAGCTAGGCAGCAGAGCTTTGAAATCTGTCCATATGTGAGAGCTTATAAACTGAAGGTAGCTGGACGTTAGAGGCATAATGAACCTTTGGTGGGAACTCAAGGCCATTCATTTTACGTTTATTGAACAATTGCTGTGCGTTATGGTTTGGAAAAATGAACATGGATAATATCTGGCAGTCCTTGCTCTTGAGTCTGTGGTCTAAGAGTGGATGGGGCAGGTGGGGATGGGGTGATGACTGTGAGGAACCACAGCTGTCCAAAGAAGGTGATGGCAAGTGGAGGTAATGTACAGAAGCACGGTGGCTTCCAGCAGCTGAGACCTGCACATGGCTGAGCAAGGGCATGTCTGCGAAATGCTCATAAGTTCTGTTGGCCAGAATCTTAGGGAGTGAGCTGTGAGAGAGATTAAGAAACAAACCTCGGGGCACCTGGGTGGCTCAGTTGGTTGAGTGTCTGCCTTTGGCTCTGGTCATGATCCCAGGGGCACGGGATCAGGCTCCCTGCTCTTAGGGGAGTCTACTTCTCCGTCTCCCTTTGCCTGCCACTCCCCATGCTTGTGCTTGCGTGCTCTGTCTCTGTCTCAAATAAATAAAATATTTTAAAAAGAGAGAGAGATGCCTTTCCTCTTTTTTTTGATAGAGAACACAAGTAGGCAGAGAGGCAGGCAGAGAGAGAGGGCAAAGCAGGCCCCCTGCCGAGCAGAGAGCCCCATTTGAGGCTCGATCCCAGGACCTCGAGATCACGAGCCGAAGGCAGAGGCTCAACCCGCTGAGCCACCTGGGCGCCCCGAAAGCCTTTCCTTTCAAAGTGGTTGAACTGTTTGCTGCGGGCTGTGGGAAACTTTGAAGGGAGTAGTCCCGCAGAGGCCTGATTGGATTTTGTTTTCAAGAGAACCTAGCTGCAGGAACTGTGGATTGGCTAGGGCGGGGTGGGCCAGCCTGGAAGAGACTACAGAGCCTGCCCTGGAGTTTGCCCCTCTGAGCAGTGGCCCAGTCTGGTCCCGCTCAACACCGGGCTTTTGCATTCAGATTGAATACTGACCACAGATGAAGTCTTGTAGGTTTTGTTTCTGTTTATAAGATTTTATTTATTTATTAATTTGAGAGTGAGAGTGAGAGAGAGTGTAAGGGAGAGCCCAAAGGGAGAGGGAGAGGAAGAAGCAGACTCCCCGCCGAGCAGAGAGCTCCAAGTGGGACTCGATCCTAACACCCCGAGATCATGGCTTTAGCGGAAGGCAGACGCTTAACCGATGGAGCCACTCAAGGCACCCATTGTAGGTTATTTTTAATAAAATGCAAAGATTAGAATTTTGATTTATGCATTCTTTTGTCTTAAAATTGGAGTGCCCAGGGAGACTCTGTAGTTAAACTTCAGTTAATTGAGATTAGAATAATTAACATTAGTTGCTTGAGATTAAACAAATGCCTTAATTACCTGTTCCCATTTCTAAAATGAATGGAGTATAATAATTTCTTTGAAACACTGTTCACTATCTGGGTATTGATATTGGCCTTCTGGTATAGGCTACTGGTGTTTGTGCCAAAGCTTTTCTTTATCTAGGAGAGGCAACCTTTTTGGTTTTTTTGTTTGTTTGTTTTTTAATTTTATGTATTTATTTGACAGAGAAAGAGAGAGATCACAAGTAGGCAGAGAGAGGGGGGGAAGCAGCCTTTTTGGTTTTGTTTGTTTTTTAATTTTATGTATTTATTTGACAGAGAGAGATCACAAGTAGGCAGAGAGAGAGGGGGAAGCAGGCTTCCCGTGGAGCAGAGAGCCGGATGCGGGGCTCGATCCAAGGACCCTGAGATCATGACCCGAGCCAAAAGCAGAGGCTTTAACCCACTGAGCCACCCAGGCACCTCAACATTTTTGTTTTTGTTTTGTTGTTTTGTTTTGCTTTTTAAAGATTTTATTTATTTATTTGACAGAGAGAGATCACAAGTAGGCAGAGAGGCAGGCAGAAGGGGAGGGGGAGGCAGGCTCCCCACCAAACAGATAGCCCCACATGGGGCTCCATCCCAGGACCCCGAGATCGTGACCCGAGTTGAAGGCAGAGGCTTACTTAACCCACTGAGCCACCCAGGCGCCCCCACCTTTTTTTCTTTTTTCTTTTTTTTTGATAAGCAGCATTTAAATTGGGAATTCTTGGCAAGAGAAATGTCTTAGATGTGAAACTATTCTTGTAGATCTAGGCGGTAACTGGTGGAACCACTGAATACCTGGCGGCCCCAAGAGAGAGCCCGAGCCTCTGGTTTGTAGACAGCACTCAAGGAGCTTAGGAGACATGTTCAAGGCCTCGCTGCTGACTGCTGGCGAAGTGCATCCACCATCTAGTTCCTTCCTCTGGCACAGAGCAGTGTCAGTTAGCCATTTGTACCGAAGAAAGGAGAGAAAGTTTCTGCTTTTTGAATGTTATATGAAACAGACTAATGGTTAGCTTTTTTTTTTTTTAAGATTTTATTTATTTATTTATTTATTTGACAGAGATCACAAGTAGGCAGAGAGGCGGGGTGGGGGGCGGAGCAGGCTTCCTGCTGAGCAGAGCCCCAGATGCCGCTGGATCCCAGGACTCTGAAATCACGACCTGAGCCACCCAGGTGTCCCTGGTTAGCATTTATTTTATTTTTTTTTTTTTAAGATTTTATTTATTTATTTGACAGATCACGAGTAGGCAGAGAGGCAGGCAGAGAGAGAGGGGGAAGCAGGCTCCCTGCTGAGCAGAGAGCCCCATGCGCTCGATCCCAGAACCCTGAGATCATGACCTGAGCTGAAGGCAGAGGCTTAACCCACTGAGCCACCCAGGCGCCCCTGGCTAGCATTTTCAAAGTTTTTAAACTTTAAAATTTTTTAAAGCATTTTTAAACTTTTTTAAGACAAATTAGAAGGTGCCCAGTTAAATTTGCATCAGAGAAACAATGACTTTTTAAAAATAAACTTTTTGTAATTGAAGAATAACATACAGAAATGTGCATAAATGCAGGTGCCAACTCCATCAGTTTTCACAAAGCACAACCTATGTAACCAGTGCTCCTTGTATCCCCGCCCAGGCACCACCGCCCAGGACAATGGCGACCACAGTCGGGACTGCTGAAAGCAAACTGGTGTTGCCGTGTTGGATTTTGTGTAAATGGCATCACATGATGATACATGCTTGCTTATCTCGCTTGTTTCATTCAGGCCGGTTTTCCTTTTCTTCCCCAACTTTTTTTCTTTCACATTAGTTTTGTCCCCTTTTTAAAAGATTTTATTTATTTATTTGGAAGAGGGAGGGGGAGAGAGCAGGTACACATGAGTCGGTGGGGGTGGGCAGAAGGAGAGGAACCTCAAGCGGACTCTGCGCTGAGCCAGGAGTCTGAGGGAGGGCTTGATCTCACAACCCTGAGCTCATGACCCTACCGGAAGTCAAATGTCTGACACCCACCCGACTGAGCCGCCCAGAGGCCTCATACCTCCCTTTTTTTTTCTTCTTTTAAAGATTTTAGGTATAATTTACATACAGTAAAATTAACTCATTTTACATGAACAGTTAGAATTTTGGCCGTTGTATACAGTTAGGTAATCACCGTCAAGATCTAGGACCATTCCATCACTGTAAAAAAGTTTCCTTGTGCCTTTTTGCAGTTGGTCTCCTGCTCTGATCCCAGGCTTTCTTTCACTATAGTTTCATTTTTCTAGAATTTCATAAGATGAAATCCTGTAGGATGTAGTGTTTTGGCATTTGACTTCTTTCATTTAGCACAGTCCACGTGATGTTTCTGAGACTCAGCATTGTGACTCATTGCTACATTATTATCATACCTGTTCATTGCTGGGTTATTCCATGGTAGGAATGGACTGTTTACTCTGTTGGTAGACGTGGGGTTGTTACTACTCTTATGCCCCTAGAGTAACGCTGCTCTGATCCTCCCTGGGCGTGTCTTTACCCCGTACGTGTTGGTTTCTGCTGGCCTCGCGCGCAGAAGTGCACCTGTGCGGCTCGGCCTCAGCAGGTGCTGCGGCAGGTTTCCCGGCGGTGTCCCGGCTTCCGCTCCAGGCCAGTGGTGTATGAAAGTCCTGGTCTTTATGCATCCTCGCCAGCACTTGATGTTTTTCTTTTGTAACCTGAGCCATTCTCGAAGTCAGTGGCTGTAACTTCAGAACAACCAGACTGTAGTGAGTTGCCAGCCGTTTCACAATGGCTTCTCACGGAGCAGGCTCTTGTGTTTGGTGGGAGTTCGTTTTGTCTGGTTTATCTTTCCTTTTTAAGTAATCTCTACACCCAGCGTGGGGCTCGAACTCACAGTCCCGAGTTCAAGACTCCTATGTTTTGCTGACTGAGCCAGCCAGGCCCCCCTGTTTTTCTCTATAATTCTGTGTTGTCCTGCCACAGGTAGAATTGCTGATGAAAGTCCTGATTCTGGCTGTTACTGAGAGGACTGAATTTCCAGGGCACCTGGGTGGCGCATTTGGTTAAGCATCTGACTCTTGATCTCAGGTCAGGTGTTGATCTGGGGGTCATGGGTTCAAGCCCCACGTTGGGTTCCAAGCTGGGTGTGGCGCAAGGACTCTGCGTAGGGTGAGCACTGTTGGTTTTTATTGATTGGGTGATGTTCTTAGGATTATTAGGATGAGCATTTTTTTTTAATGTTAAAAAAAAAAAGAATTGCATTTCCCCGGTATAAGGCGATACTGAATCTGGCTTTGCCAGTGTTGCGGTGTTTTGGAGACGAGAGGCTAAAGCTGGGTGCCGGTTTGCGGGTTGTTTTAGCCTGAGGCCACTAAGAAACTAGTCTATTTAGTTTTTGTAAATACTGCTTTTAGTCTGGAGGCTGTGGCCCACATTACTGGCTCCTCTTTTGCTTTTCAGCGAGGTGCTGGCGGAGGAGTCGATAGTATGTCTCCAGAAAGCTCTGAATCACCTGCGGGAGATCTGGGAATTGATCGGGATTCCAGAGGACCAGCGGTTACAAAGAACTGAGGTTGTGAAGAAGCACATCAAGGTGAGTTGAGTCGTACTGGTCTGTTTGCAGTGGGACAGCAGTGCGGATCTGGGTGTCCCATCGGAGAGAACTGGGGAAGTGACACTGGAACGTCACAGGCTCTTCCTGGTTTTGTTTCTATTTAAGTCCTTTCTTTCTTTCTTTTTTTTTTTTTTTAAGATTTTTATTTATTTATTTGTCAGAGAGAGTGGGAGCGAGCACAAGCAGACAGAGTGGCAGGCAGAGGCAGAGGGAGAAGCAGGCTCCCTGCTGAGCAAGGAGCCCGATGCGGGACTCGATCCCAGGACGCTGGGATCATGACCTGAGCCGAAGGCAGCTGCTTAACCAACTGAGCCACCCAGGCGTCCCTATTTAAGTCCTTTCTTAAGAATTTGTAATTATGGGGCGCCTGGGTGGCTCAGTGGGTTGAGACCTCTGCCTTCGGCTCAGGTCGTGATCCCAGGGTCCTGGGATCAAGCCCCGCATCGGGCTCTCTGCTCAGCGGGGAGCCTGCTTCCCCCTCTCTCTCTGCCTGCCTCTCTGCCTACTTGTGATCCCTCTCTCTCTCTCTGTCAAATAAATAAATTTTTTAAAAATTTTTTTTAAAAATTAAAAAAAAAAAAAGAATTTGTAATTATGAGGGGCCCCTGACTGCCCTGGGCTAAGGTCATGATCCCAGAGTCCCGGGATCAGGTCTTATATTTGGCTCCTGGCGCCGCAGGGAGTCTACTTCTCCCTCTGATCTTCTTCTCTCTCATGCTCTCTCTCACTTTTTCTCTCTCTCAAATAAATAAATAAAGTTTTTAAAAAGAAGAAAAATTATGGGGTGCCTGGGTGGCTCAGTGGGTTAAGCCTCTGCCTTTAGCTCGGGTCATGGTCTCGGGGTCCTGGGATCAAGCCCCGCATCAGGCTCTCTGCTCATCAGGGAGCCTGCTTCCCCCTCCCTCTCTGCCTCCTTCTCTTTCTACTTGTGGTCTCTGTCCAATAAATAAATAAAATCTTAAAAAAAAAAAGAATTTGTAATTATGAAGGCTTTGGTTTTGTTGGTTTGGATTTTTTTTCCCCATTGACCCCAAACTTTTATGGGGCTTCTTTCTCTCTCATAGGACCTCTTGGATATGATGATTGCTGAAGAGGAAAGCCTGAAGGAAAGGCTCATCAAAAGCATTTCCATCTGTCAAAAAGAGCTGAATACGCTGTGCAGTGAGTTACATGTCGAGCCATTCCAGGTACATGGTGGGGCGCGGGGGCTCCTGCTTGGTCTGAGATTTAGGAAGGAACTCTGACTTGGGCCTCCAGGTGGAAGATTTCCTTGTAGAATCTTGGCCATAGAAAGTGTGGTGAATTTACCACCTAGTCAGTTTGTTCCAGCAACTTCCACTTATATAAAGAGTTGCTCTGTTGCGATGTGGAAGAGCTGATAAGTGCTATAATCCTTCCATCCAAACCAGCTTCCTCTTGCTGTCATCGCAGGGCATGTAATTTCTTCTTCTTCTTTTTTTTTTAACTCAAAGGGAAAGGTAGGTATGGATGGCATTACGCTATTCTTTCTCTGAAAGAAAGTGAAAAGCACTACCCCGGAAGCAAAAGTGACTAGTGATACAAGGGAAAGTTACCAAAAGACCTGCCCTTGTGTTGCTCAGACCCCGCCGCTGTATGCCGCTGACCCTGCCAGGACGGCGGCTTGGGGAGGAGGGTCTCAAGGGCCGGAGTGTGCGGGCAGCAGAGTCAGGCCGAGGGCCTGCGGGGTTTGCTGCGTGCCAGGCTGAGAGCTTGCTGTTGGGCGGCCTAGCACAGGGCAGGGCTTGAAGGAGGATCCCAGCGAGGATGATTTCATCCTCGTAACAGGATGGGGATCCAAAACGTGGCCCTGGGGAGAACCAGTAGAAAGAGTGTTGGGATCATTAAAATGGAAACCACCGTGGAGCTTGGGGAGGTGATTGGAATGGCTGTGAGTGCAGGGGCAGCGCACGGTGCCGTGAGATTCCAGGGTCCCTCTCTCTGTTACAGCAAGAACTACGTGGGTGTCCAGGAGGGAGTTTCTTCCTTTTCTTTTCCCTTCCTCCTTTCTTTCAAAAGATTTTGTTTATTTGAGAGAGAAAACATGAGGTGGGGAGGGGCAGAGGAAGACAGAGGCAGATTCCCCGCTGAGCAGGGAGCCCAATGCAGGGCTTGATCCCAGGACCCTGGAATCATGACCTGAGCCAAAGGTAGATGCTTAACCGACTGAGCCACCCAGATGTCCCCGGGAGACTGCCTTTAAAGGGTTAAGGATAATTCATACCTGGTAGCCCAGAGCAATCAAACAGATCATGACATTAGTGGAATTTCCTGGAGTCTACAGAAATGGCATATATATCATTGGTTTTATTTATTTATTTATTTTTAAAGATTTTATTTTATTTTTTTGACGGAGAGACACAGAGAGAGAGGGAACACAAGCAGGGAGAGTGGGAGAGGTAGAAGCAGGCTTCCCACTGGGCAGAGAGCCCCATGCGGGGCTTAATCCTAGGACCCCGGGATCATGACATTTAACACTTAATACTTAACAACTGAGCCACCCAGGCGCCCCTATATCTTTGATTTTAGACAAATAGTTTCTTTAGTATTTTTTTGTTTTGTTTCGTTTTAAGTTTTCAGTGTGAAATTAGGTGAGAAGTTCGATATACAGTGATAGATCTTCCTCAGATTACATGAGTCTTTACTCACCAATGTTGAATAAAATTGTGTAAACTTTTTTTTTTAAAGATTTATTTATTTATTTATTTGTTATAGAGAGAGAGAGAGCGAGCACAGGCAGACAGGCAGGCAGAGACAGAGGGAGAAGCAGGCTCCCCACAGAGCAAGGAGCCCGATGTGGGACTCGATCCCAGGACTCTGGGATCATGACCTGAGCCGAAGGCAGCTGCTTAACCAACTGAGCCACCCAGGCGTCCCGAAAATTGTGTAAACTTTTAAGTCCTATACCTGCCACTTTTTTTCCTCTTAATATGTTGGAGTAGAGCAAAGATTATTGATTTTTATTGGTTAAATGATGTTCTTAGGGTTATTAGGATGAGCATCACCTCTTGAACTAGATTTACTATGCGATAGCTAACTCAAAGCAAGCTTTCCAACCACTTTCACTTCTTATAAAAGTGTCCTGGTACCTTTCCTTATTCAAGACCTTTTTTAGGGAACCCTCTTGGTGCCATATTTTGTTAGCCATGAGTTGATTTGTTTGTAAGTTTAACTAAAATCTGTCATCCAAGGGGGTACCTGGGTGGCTCAGTTGGTCAAGCATCTGCCTTTGGCTCAAGTGATGATCCCAGAGTTCTGGGATTGAGTCCCATGTCAGGCTCCTTGCTCAGTGGGGAGTCTGCTTCTCCCTCTGCCCTTCACGTGTGCACATGCTCTCTCTCGCTCTTTCTGTCTCAAATAAATAAATCTTAAAAAAAAAAAAAAGGCCTGTCACCCTAGCCCTCTTCCATTGTCCTTCTCTTCATTTGAAGAGATCCACGTGGAACCTTCTCACAGTGATACGTTGTCTATCCTGCAGGAAGAAGGAGAGACGACCATCTTGCAGCTAGAAAAGGATTTGCGCACTCAGGTAGAACTGATGCGAAAACAGAAAAAGGAGCGGAAACAGGAACTGAAACTACTTCAAGAACAAGACCAAGAGCTGTGTGAAATTCTTTGCATGCCCCACTATGACGTTGACAGCACCTCGGTTCCCAGCTTAGAAGAGCTGAGCCAATTCAGACAACACGTGGCCACATTGAGGGAAACAAAGGTAAGTGCTTGCGTTCACACTTCCTGAAAGTCGGCTTTGACTTTCCTGGGGGTACTTGTGATCATTTTATTTTGTAGGCGTCTAGACGTGAGGAGTTCGTCAACATAAAGAGACAGATCGTCCTGTGTATGGAGGAATTAGATCACACCCCAGACACAAGCTTTGAAAGGGATGTGGTGTGTGAAGATGAAGATGCCTTTTGTTTATCTCTGGAGAATATTGCAACACTACAGAAGTTGCTTCAGCAGGTAATGACCACTCCCGTTACGGCCTGGTTCTCCAGTGTCCAGAGATGTGAAAAAAACGGCAGTTTTTTCCTTCAGTCTTAAATAAGCCAGTATAAGTTAAAAGAATGAGGGAGGATAGAGATAGTGAATGATATATAACCTTGGGCGAGGGCTGGGGGCGGGGAACTCCTTTTTTTTTTTTTTTTTTT
>ML104024.1:38069-131319 GCA_003697995.1 Taxidea taxus jeffersonii | reverse complement strand
GGGATCATGACCTGAGCCGAAGGCAGCCGCTTAACCAACTGAGCCACGCAGGCGTCCCAGTATTTAATTTTTTATCTTTTTATTTTTATTTTTTAAATTTTTATTTATTTATTTAAAGATTTTATTTATTTATTTTACAGACAGAGATCACCATAGGCAGAGAGAGTGAGGAAGGGAAGCAGGTTTCCTGCTGAGCAGAGAGGCCGATGCAGAGCTCGATCCCAGGACCGTGGGATCATGACCTGAGCCGAAGGCATCCGCTTAACCAACTGAGCCACCCAGGCTTCCCAGTATTTAATTTTTTTTTTTTTAAAGATTTTATTTATTCATTTGAGAGACAGAGATCACAAGTAGGCAGAGAGGCAGAGAGAGAGGAGAAAGCAGGCTGTCCACAGAGCAGAGAGCCCGATGCGGGGCTCGATCCCACAACCCTGGAATCATGACCCGAGCCGAAGGCAGCGGCTTTAACCCACTGAGCCACCCAGGCGCCCCCCAGTATTTAATTTCTTAAATTAAAAATCTGAATTCTAATTCTTGGGGTTTGAGATCCTATCATAATGGCAGCCATCCAGTTTGTGTTCAGAAGTCATGAAACCATACTTCTTCACAATCTAGTAAAAGTGCTGCTTCTCCGTGTGGGTTCAGACATTTCTTTGCAGGAAGCTACAGGGCTGGCCTTCTTTGTGCTGCTGTCTTTGCCATAACCATTGGCTCTCCTTGCTACAGCTGGAAGTGCGAAAATCACAAAACGAAGCAGTGTGTGAGGGTCTGCGAGCTCAGATCCGAGAGCTCTGGGACAGGTTGCAGATACCTGCAGAAGAGAGAGAAGCTGTGGCCACGGTTATGACTGGGTCAAAGGCCAAGGTCAGGAAAGCGGTAAGAAATCCAGTGGGCACTGGGTCGGCAATCTCTACCAGTGTCGAGTATATTGTCTTCAACACCGTCTGCCTCGAGTGAGCCTGTTTTTTGTTTTGTTTTAAAGATTTGAGAGGGAGAGAGCATGTGTGCAGAGTGTGCAAGAACATGGGTTGGGGGAGAGGGAGAAGTAGGCTCCCTACTGAGCAGGGAGCCTGATGCGGGGCTCGATCCCAGGACCTGGGGATCATGACCTGAGCTGAAGGCTGACACTTAACCATCCGAGCCACCCAGGTGCTCTGCAAGCCTGGTTTTAAGGTAGGCGTTAGACAAGGGTGGCTGTAGCCTGCTCGTCTTCTGTCCTCTGTGTACTTTTCTTAGGTTTCTGGCTCCCATGATATCAGTTGATTGAGGCACCGGGGTGGCTCGGTGGGTCGGGTGTTCAGCTGTTGATTTTCGCTCAGGTCATGATCTCAGGGTTGTGGGATCAAGCCCCGCGCCCAGCTTGGAGCCTGCTTGGGATTCTGTCCCTGTCTGCTATTATATGTGTGGGTTCTCTCTCTCTCTCAAAAAAAGTGTTGACTGACCCCTGTGGCTTTGTGTTGTGATTTTATTTAAGTGGGGGGGGGGTGGTTAGAGGGGGCTTTGAACTTGCGTATTCCCGCGTGGAAGTCCGCCAGGGCGAGCACCGTTACCGAGTCTCTCTGTCACAGCTGCAGTTGGAAGTGGATCGGTTGGAGGAGCTGAAGATGCAGAACATGAAGAAAGTGATTGAGGCAATTCGGGTGGAGCTGGCTCAGTACTGGGACCAGTGTTTCTACAGCCGGGAGCAGAGACAGGCTTTTGCCCCCTACTACGCGGGTTCGTACCCGGGCGGCGGCTTGCTGTGGCGTCCTCGCTTGCCTTTGGCGGGCGCAGACGTTCACCAGCGCGTATCTCCTCCGCTGCCTTTTCAAGCTGCGCAGCGTCCCTCGCCGCTCGTGCTAGTTAACATCTGCAGGTGCCGTAGGAAGTGGGGGCCTCGGTTCCCGGAGTAGCAAGTCACCGTAGCCTGTCGTTGTGAGGCTCAGGTCTGTCGGGAGCTCGCTCCAGGCCCCTAACCCCACCGCCTCACGTAATCCTGCCCTCAGGAATAGGGCTCGAGGGCTCGAGGGCACATGTACTGCGACTTACCCCGAAGGCGCAGAGCCCGCCTTTGAGCCCCTGGAGTCACCCGTCCCCGAGAGCTCGGCGGGGCTCTAGCCTGAACTGAAGTGAGCATGAGATGAGCTTGTACTGGGTTTTTAGACATTTTCTGTGAGCGCGGGGGAAGGAAGACTGAGGGACTCGAGACCAAGGCAAGAGGTGACGCAGCTTTGAGAATCTTCGTCGTTGTGACCCACACCCTAGTCCCTTGCTCCCTGCGCCCCGCAGACTGAGCGCGTGGCAGACCCGGCTTTGTCGTCCACGGCGCACACTTATTCCCGTGTCACTTTTGCTCTAAGGAAGAAAGTCTGGTTTCCATTTCAGGAGGGTGCGGTGGGGGTTAGTGCGTGGGGCACGGAACGCTAGAGTTCTTTACAACTCGGGGCCTGGGTCTTGCAGAGGACTACACGGAAAATCTGCTCCAGCTGCACGATGCTGAGATCGTGCGCTTAAGAAACTACTATGAGCTTCACAAGGAACTCTTCGAAGGCGTCCAGAAGTGGGAAGAAAGCTGGAGACTTTTCTTGGACTTTGAGGTACTGCCCTAGCTTCCGTTTCCCTAAGTGCGGTCGAGTGTTCCCGCCTGCCGTGTGCAGGCTCAGGATCTGCTCTGCTGCTTGCCAGGTGCCTGACCCCTGGGCTTCAACACAGTCCCCGAGTTGCTGCTGACCCGCCCGTGTGTGCCCAGCTCGCACGTGGGAACAGAGAGGAACGGAATTACTGCCTTTGGTGAGGTAGAATTCCTGCGAAACGAAGTCCGGGGTAGAACACGCAGGGCAGGCACGGCTGCTCCACAGTCGTCCGTGTCCCCCGGCTTCTCCCAACCAGCGCTTCCCCACCACTAAGGGGTGGACCTAACCTCAGGTTCAAGGTAGCTCTAGAGCTCCCCCTGCTGCACTTCAGGCACGGCACCCCCGGATTCTGGTTCTCTGATCTGAGGAACGGGGTGCGGATGCGGGGCGGGCAGTTACCGTCCGCTGCCATTCCAGCTTCTGCTGTCTTCTCAGAAAGTTGCCTGGGTATTGGGGCACGTGTGTAGGGTCTGAGTTCCTTTTCTTCTGACAGACTTGGCACTCACAGCTTTCCTCAGAGCTCTTGCAAGCTCAGGGCTGGGGCTGTTAGAGAATCTGAGCTCAACTCCTTCAGGGTTACAGGAGGGAAACGAGGCCTCGAATGGAGAGCCCCGTGTGAGGTCTCAGAGCTGATTCAGAACAGATGCCCCAGTCCTCAGTTACTCCTTAACTTGTGGTTGGAAGCACGAAGGAAGGGTAGTACATGTCTGTAAAGAGCCAGGTAAGTAAGGCTTACGGACATGCCAGTATTTAAGGAAAAATAAGAAACGAATTACCATCCCCTTTAGTTAGTGTTTATGGACAGTCACCAGTCAAGTGGTCTGGAAGGCAAACAGTTTCTTTACAAGCTTTGCCCCCAAATTGACAAGATTATCTCTAAAATTTTCTGATGATCTCCAATTTTTGAGTGTATAAATCTAATTTATATGTACAAATTACATGCTTAAATTACTGTCCTGATATACTGTATACATGATACAGTAACAAAAAAGAAAAGAAGCCTAACACTTGACATGTTTAACTTGCCTATTTTGTGAGTGTTAATTTCATAAAAAACAGGTCATAAACCTAACTGGGCACATATAAGCTGCATCGTAAGTATGCTAGAAGTGAGTGGGCAAGTGCGGTTCTACCACCAAGCGCCCCACCCCCCCCAGTGTAGACCACTCCCTTGTCACTCCTCATATCTCATTCCTTATAGGTGATAAGTCGTCTTTGACATCTGAACCACGGAAGAGAGCCATTGACATTGTGCATTACATATTAAAGCCTATCTTTTATGTTTTTTTTAAAGATTTTATTTATTTGAAGGCAGGGAGAGAGCACGAGCCAGGGGGAGAGGCTGAGTGAGCGGGGCTCAATCCAGGACCCTGTGGTCATGAGCTGAGCCGAAGGCTTAACCCACTGAGCTATCCAGTCACCCCCTTTTAGATTAGAAAGGAAACCCTAGTTTTCCTACACGCCAGTGGGTGATCGCGCATATGCCTGTGGTGCTCACAGCCCACTCTCCTGTCTTAGGACACCACCGCCTCTCACTGCGGATGGTGGGAATGCAGAACTCTGAGAGTTCCCTTAGTATGTATCAGTTTATGAGAGCGAGGGATCTTAGCAGCAGTTTCTGGTCTGATCATCTCGGGGCTTACTCTAATCAAAAGGTATTTTTCACAGAGAAAAGCTTCAGATCCAAGTCGATTTACAAACCGTGGAGGAAATCTTCTAAAAGAAGAAAAGCAACGAGCCAAGCTTCAAAAAACACTCCCCAAGGTAACGTGGCCGCGAGGAGTTTTTGGTGCTTGGCTACAGAATACCCTGACTTCTTGTATATCCTTTGCTTTGAGCTCTCTTGCCCAGAACCGTCTTCTCTTCCAAGGCGTAGGCCAGGGTGGTAAGCGTAGCCGAGCCTTCCCGGCGTAAGCATCTGAATATCGAGGTTTCATAGCTTTCTCGGGCTGCCATAGCAGAGTGCCATCGACTGGGGGCTTCAACCACAGAATGGTTTTCACAGTTCTGGAGGCTAGAAGTCTCAGATCAAAATATCAGTAGGTCTGGTTTCCTCTGAGCCCTGCCTCTTTGACTTCTGGACGACGAGCCTTGTCCCTGAACCTTTACACGGCCTTCCTTTTGCATCGGTGTCCAGATCTTCTCGGAACAAAGCCACCAGTCAGTGTTGGGTTAGGAGCCATCCGAATGACTTCATCACCCCTCCCCATGACTTCACTTTAACTTCATTACCTGTGTGTCCGAATAAAGCCACATTCTGAGGTACTGGGAGTTAGGACTTAAACGTGAACTTGGGAGGATACAGTTTGGCTTATAACACAAGGCAAGCTTTTGAGAAAGTGCTGTGGGCTTCCTTACTGGTGGGTTTGTTTTAAGATTTTATTCACTTATTAGAGAGAGTGCAGGGTGGTGGGGCAGGGGAAGGAAGGAAGCAGACTTCTTGCTGAGCAGAGACCCCAACACAGGGCCCAGTCCCGGGACCTGGAGACCATGATCCAGGCCGAAGGCCGACACCCGCTAAGCCACACAGGCGCGCCTACTGTTGTCTATTTTATAACTTTTTTTTTTTTTTTTGGTATAAATAGTTTGTACTATTTTTTTTTTTAAGATTTTTAAAATTTTTTAAATTTATTTGTTAGAGAGAGAGTGAGCACAGGCAGACAGAGTGGCAGGCAGAGGCAGAGGGAGAAGCAGGCTCCCCGCCGAGCAAGGAGCCCGATGTGGGACTTGATCCCAGGACACTGGGATCATGACCTGAGCCAAAGGCAGCTACTTAACCAACTGAGCCACCCAGGCGTCCCTGTACTATTTTTTTTAAGATTTTATTTATTTGACAGAGAAGGAGAGATCACAAGCAGGCAGAGAGGCAGGCAGAGGGAGAGGGGGAAGCAGGCTCCCTGCCGAGCAGAGAGCCCAACGAGGGGCTCCATCCCAAGACCCCGAGATCATGACCTGAGCGGAAGGCAGAGGCTTAATCCACTGATTAAGGCAACCCCTTTGTCTATTTTAGTAGTAGAAGTAATTGTCAGCATTCATTGCATTAAGTGCCAGATACTGTTGCAAAGTGCTTTCCATTTATTAATTCATTAGTTGTCATTAGGTTAATATCATTTCCATTTTTATAGATGAGGAGACACCCTGAGACCTTCAGTAACTTGCCCACCTTTTCACAGCCACTAAGAAGTAGATTCCGGCCGGGAACCCCGAGAGTGGTGCTCTTAACCCACTCGGCCGACCTCATCTTCCCTGTGCTGCGTCCAGCTTTAGGCACCGAAACCCTAGACTCTTGTTCTTGCCTCCTCCCCCCCTTCATGTGTGTTATGAAGAAACCATCCCTAGGCTTTGTGTTCTGGTCACTCTGACCTGTTCCACGTGGGTCCAGCGACTTGACGTTCGGCTCCCGGTGCTCTGGGGCGGGGTCCTCTTCTGGGGGAATCATTTCATTCGGGCTTCACCAAAAATTAGTAGCAATTTGCGTGTCCTTGTCTGCGATCCCAGCTGGAGGAGGAGTTGAAGGCACGGATTGAAATGTGGGAACAGGAGCACTCGAAGGCATTTGTGGTGAACGGGCAGAAATTCATGGAGTACGTGACGGAGCAGTGGGAGGCGCACCGACTGGAGAAGGAGCGAGCCAAGCAAGAGAGAGTGAGCAAGCGCAGTGGGGCGCGGGGGCGCAGGGGTGTGCGCAGCCCAGGGTCTCTGCGGGGGAGGGGTGGGGGCTGCAGGGGTAGCCCTGGGGGCGGGGCCTGGGCACTCCACTTCTGGCCCATCTCGGGCCTCTTCCCTTCCTGAGATTTATGGCTGTTGCTTCTGACTTGCACACAGCAACTCAAGAACAAGAAGCAGACGGAGACCGAGATGCTGTACGGCAGTGCTCCCCGCACCCCCAGCAAGCGGCGGGGACTGGCCCCCAACACGCCCGGCAAAGTGCGCAAGGTGAGCACGGGGCTCTCGAGGCCACGGCTCTTGGCCACCTCTTGCCTCCTGCCCCACAGATGGGGAAGGGTTTTTTGGGCCTTCCGGGTTAGGTTCCTCTACACGTGTGAACGGAAGACTGCCCTTACCCTGGTAGCAACTTGATAATGACAGTCACGGCCTGGTCAGTTCAGATGTGTGCTGTTGTTGAGGTCTTGGGTGGGTTAAACTTGGGGACCCCGTACCGCAAGTTTAGTAAATGGAATATCCAGTATTCCTCCATCTCTGGAGCAGGAAGTCGGGGAGGATTGTGACCTTGTCTTTGATGAATGAAGTAGAGCTTTACTTCTCAGCTCTTATTTTATAAAATACGATAGTTTAAGAATCACCTGCAGGGGCGCCTGGCTGGCTCCGTCGGTAGAACATGCGACTCTTGATCCCAGTCCGGGAGTTCAAGCCCCGTGTTGGTGGCAGAGCTTACATTAAAAAAAAAAAAGAGGGGCGCCTGGGTGGCTCAGTGGGTTAAAGCCTCTGCCTTCGGCTCGGGTTGTGGTCCCGGGGTCCTGGGATCGAGCCCCGTATCGGGCTCTCTGCTCTACGGGGAGCCTGCTTCCCCCCCTCTCTCTGCCTGCCTCTCTGCCTACTTGTGATCTGTCAAATAAATAAATAAAATATTTTAAAGAAAAAGAAAAAAATCACCTGCAAAAACTCCCAAGAGAATATTTGGTGTTTTTCCTGATTTTAAAAAAGCTCATAAATATTTATTTGATACAGAGAGCACGGGAGGGAACATAAGCAGGGGGAGTGGGAGAGGGAGAACAGGCTTCCCTCTGAGCAGAAAGCCCGATGCCGGGCTTGATCCCAGGACCCTGGAATCATGACCTGAGGTGAAGGCAGCCGTTTAACTACTGAGCCACCCAGGTACCCCAAAAAAGCTTTTAAATAATGTATTTTTACGGGGCGCCTGGGTGGCTCAGTGGGTTAAGCCTCTGCCTTCGGCTCAGGTCATGATCGAGCCCCACATCAGGCTCTCTGCTCTCTGCCTGCTGCTCTGCCTACTTGTGATCTCTGTCAGATAAATAAATAAAATCTTTTAAAAAAAAAGTATTTTTACAAACTAGAGGTCACATATAATTTGGATTTCTGCCTTACCCTACTGGGTATGTTGCTTGGGATTTTTTCATGGCATCAGACATTCTTCAAATACATGCTTATTGTTAGCTGTACTTCTGTCCTCTTGCCATGCTATCATTTACCAAGCTCCCCATGTCATACAGTTTTTAAGGAGAGCGCATGCCCGTGCTCGAGGGGGTGGGGAGGGCAGTGGGGGAGGGAGAGACTCTCAAGCGGGATCCACTCCCAGCTCAGGGCCCAGCCCGGAGCTCAGTCCCACGACCCTGAGATCCTGACCCGAGCCGTAATCAGGAGTCAGATGTTCAGTTGACTGAGCTGCCCAGGTGCCCCTACCTAGAGGGGTTTTGTTTTGGTTTTTTACATTTAATTCTATTGAGTCAAATTGGTGAAGTGTACACTTTGATAAGTTTCGACATACGTGGACCCCGTGGAACCATCACCACAGTCAAGCCCGTGAACACAGCCATGGCATGCAGTTTCCTCCTGCCCCTTCGTGTTCCCTTTGCGCCCCCACAGCCCGTGGCAGCCACAGCCTTGCTGTCACCACTGACTGGTTTGCATTTTTTTTTTTAAGATTTTTATTATTTTTATTTGACAGAGATCACAAGCAGGCAGAGAGGCAGGCAGAGAGAGGGGGAAGCAGGCTCCCTGCTGAGCAGAGAGCCCGATGCGGGGCTCGATCCCAGGACCCTGGGATCACGACCTGAGCCGAAGGCAGACTCTCAACCCCCTGAGCCCCCCAGGCGCCCCAAGTTTGCATTTTCTAACACGCTGTATGCCTGCGGTTATATAGCACGTGTGCCTTTCCGGTCTGGCTTTCATGTCGCATCACTTTTGTGAGAGTCACCCGTGTTGCGGCAAAGGGACCAGGTCCGTCCTTTTCCACGGGCCCGTTTCCGCCGCACGACTCGACCGCAGTTGCGTGTGTGCCCGGGGGTGGGCGTCTGGCTCGTTGGCGCGGCCTTTGTGTGGCGGCTGCTTTCGGCCCTCGTGTGCAAACACCGAATCTGGGAGCGTTAGAAGCCAAACAGCTACGCCATTGTGTAGTCCGGTCTGGACGGAATCGGCTTTGAGCGCTTACCACAGGTTTCCTCAAAGCTCTTAGCCACGGAAACCCACCTTGGACTCTTTCCTCTGTCGTGCTGGGCAGGCTACGAGCACGTTCGAGGTCTCTGTTCTCCCGTCTTCTCCTTAGCTGAACACTACCGCCATGTCCACTGCCACGGCCAACAGCAGCATTCGGCCTGTCTTTGGGGGGACAGTCTACCGTTCCCCCGTGTCCCGGCTTCCACCTTCCGGCAGCAAGGTCAGTGTGCCCCGCGCACGAGCACAGCACCACCACGGCCCAGCCCACTTACCCGGGCGCCCCGCCTGCTTGTGCCACTTTCTAAGATCCCGGGACTCGGTTTCCCTTGAGATGCTGACAGTAAGCTAGCTTCTCTGTTGAACCCAAGAGAGAACGGTCATTCTGAACCCCCGCAGGATCACGGGAGTCACTGGGATAGGATTCTGGGGGCTCGGTTCCTAGCTTGGGCTTCAGCTGCTGCTGAGCGAGGTCCTTGGGCGTGGGTTCCAGTCCGGCCACCCCGGATCGCGAGACGGTCAGGGACGGTCACGTGAGGAGAGGCGGAAAAGATGTGCTAAATGTGTCTCTCAAGTGTTTTATAGACAGGCTCAAGACAGGTACTCTGCAAATCGTTAAGAACTCCTGCAGCTTTTGAAACCACAAGTAGAGACATGAATAATACAGAGACGTTACTAGCCTTCGGCCACGTGTGTGGCATGCGTGTGGCCATCCTTAGCATGATACCCGGCTCTCTTCTCTGCAGCCGGTCGTCACTTCCACTTGTTCGGGGAAAAAAACCCCCCGTGCTGGGAGGCATGGAGCCGACAAGGAGAACCTGGAGCTCAATGGCAGCATCCTGAGCGGTGGGTACCCCGCCTCGGCCCCCCTCCAGCGCAACTTCAGCATTAATTCTGTTGCCAGCACCTATTCTGAGTTTGCGGTAATTCACCTTTTCTGCTATCTACCAGTCCCTGGGGAGCACACAGTTGGGGCAGAGTGGGTTCCTTCCCAAGGGCACCCGGATAATTAGGACAGTTCTTTGGAGGCTGAGAATCCCTTTCCTGCCTTGACACGGGGTCGGGTGGTTTAGGGGATAGAGAAGGAAGGAAGGTGGCAGCAGCAACGCGACATTGAACCTGGATCCTTCTGCTTAAGAAATACCATTCCCTGGCTGCAGGAGGTGACCCTTCTGATCACTGCCCTGGTGCTCTCTTGGTGGAGTTCTTGGTAATTGTCTCAATTCTTTGTTCTTAGAAGGATCCGTCCCTCTCTGACAGCTCCACTGTTGGGCTTCAGGTCTGTATGGCAACCCCTGCATGTCCCATGTCCATTTTCCAAACTCACCTGTCACATCTGTCGCTTAATTCCCACCTGGGCATGGAGCTACACTAACCAGTCATCTCCGCTGTACTGCTGTAGAGCCCCCCGCCTTTTCTTAAACAAAGGAAGCAGGAATTCCTAATGCGGAAATCAAAAATACTTGCTGACTTAAGTCCTACAACATCCTAACCTGCTGATTAACAAGAACACTTGTTCAGACTTGAATTGGATTCTCAGCCCTAAAGTCAGGCAAATTTTTTTTTTTAATCACTGTGTTTCACACCAGAAGACCTTCACCCTCCCCAGTTGTGACCTCCGAGGCCTCCCGTGTGCTGGAAAGAGCAGAGGCCCCACCACGCGGGGAGGGGAGCCCCAGCTGTGTGCTGCCCGTCGTGCGGTTCTTGGCCTGTGTGCTGATCACGTCCTGGAGTGGGCGCCTTACTAACCCCCTGGGCTCACCTGCCGACTTTCTGTCTGCCGCGAGCTAGGCCGCGCTCCTTTCCTAGCCTCCGCCTGTCTCTACCACATCGAGCTGCTAGAGCATAATGTGGCGTCGAAAAAGGGATTTTCCAGACACCCTGTAGTTCTGGTAACCTGCTCCGCCTTTACTAACCCTTGACTGTGGTGCCCTTAACAGCACGTGTCTCTCTCCTCGGTCTTCCCGTGGGGAGGGGAGGCTGCTCCTCACGCGGGCCGGGGCCACGCCGGCGCAGTGGCGGGGAAGGGCGCAGTCGCCCAAGGCTACAGCTGGTCTGGAACACTGAAGCTAGCTTCATGTTACGCACTTTTTTCAAATGACATCATCGTGTGTCGCTCTGGCTAGCTGCCTGCTGCACAGAGGGTCCCGCTTGCTCTTGCCTGCTGAGCCCCGCCCCGTAGCACCCACCTGGGCTTACACGCACCTGCTCCTCTTTAGGGCAAGGCCACGGGGAGGGTCCGTCTGGTTGGGGTTGCTGCGGCGGGCACCCTCGGCACCCTCGGCACCAGCGCCGGTAGACTAACCTCTCCTGACCTCTCTCAGTGCTCACTCGTGCTTTATCTTCTGTTCCACGTGCTCCAGCAGGAGATCAGATCACCAGCAGGTTCCAAGGCCCTCGGCCCCAGGGATTGGTAGATGGAGGGTCTGGCCCGGTGCTTTACAAAGGGCTCAGAGACCAAAGGTTGTTGCCTGCCTAGCTTGACGCAAGAGAGTACCTCGTGGAGCGTAAGGGATTTCTGTGCTGGGAGGTTCGGACACCCGCACTGGCTCAGGAAAGGGGCCCAGGGTCCACGTGCATTGCTTATCTACGGCTCAGAGCACGGGGCTCCGCGTTCCTTCCTGCGTCCCTACCACAGCCTGTGCTGGCGAGGGACCTCGGGCTCCGAGTCACGAAGCTGCTTCCGAGGAGGGGGCGGGTGTGCCGGAGCGGGGCCGCACTGCCACTGACGTTATTTATTTTTCAACAGCGAGAACTTTCAAAGGCTTCCAGATCTGACGCTGCTTCTCGAATCCTCAATTCGACCAACATCCCGTCCTGAGGAGCTCTGACCAGCGCGCCGCCGTGGCTCCCCGTGCTAGACTAGATCTGCTGATGTGGGGGCTTGATTTTTCGCGAGTTTAAGTTCCACTACCCTGGGCCTGACAGAAGTGACTGTTACGGAGGAACGTCCGTCAGAGGGTTCAGCGGGTCTTTAAAAGCTTGATGCTGTTGTGACCCAAGAAATGCATTCAAACTTAGTTCATAGCGGTAAGTGCAAATTTTAGCAGATGGAGCCTAATTCCTTTCTCTGCCCCAGAATTCTGTTGCTGAAGCCCGACCAAGGGCTTGTATTTCACCGTCGTGCCCATCCGCGAAGGCAGGTGGCCTGCACGCTTACAACCGGAGCTCGGCGTCGTGTCGGACAGGGCGGCTGGGGCTCCGTCGTTAGGTGGCCTCCGGGTGCAGACTGTGTTCGGCCACGCACGCGGCCCGGACGCCGCCTTGGTTTGCTGTGCGCCCGGGCCGGGCCGTCTCTGTTCCGGAGCCCTGGAACGTGGCACGTGTCCGTGCGGCGGCGGTGTCCCCGCTGCAGCCGCCACAGCTTCGCGTCCCTCGTCCATCACTACTGCTCTCCCCAAAGCACTATTTATTCTTCGTCCGCCTGCCTGTGCCGGCGCTCGCGGCAGGGCGTGGGTCAGCCATGCTGCTTACACGGGTGTGCGTCCTGTTTTTAAAAATACAAATATACTCTTAAAAATAAATTAATGTGCATACTTACCTTTCAAAAAGATACATGGTGGTGTTTTGTTTTTCAAATCACTTTTTGGTCAGTTTGGTCTGTGGAAAACAGAAAAGACTAAAAGAACATACAAGACATTTTTGGGAGTGTGATTTTTATATCCTTTTTTGCACTTATTTCTAAATAAATATTTATCTTGAGAAAAGTATGAGAGAAAAAGTCCAACTCTTGATAGATAAAGGGGCTGAAGTCCTATTAGGAAATTTCCGGCCTTACCGTTGTCTGTCCTTAACAGGATTAGCTTCTATAGGGTGAGCTGCTTGGCCTTTTGGTTTTCTAACAGCCTTTAGATTAGAAAATACGCGCATATTTGAAGTGTACACTTGGATAAATTTTGATATTGCCCCAACCAAGTCCTGTTATTCTCGATTTTGTGAATATCTCCCAGTCTGTGGCTTCTCTTTTTATTCTTTTAAGTGTTTCTGAAGAACAGACGGTTAACTTTGATGACATCCCATTTTTCTTTAGATTGTGTGTGTGTTCTAAGAAATCATTAACCTGGGGTGCTGGGTGGCTCAGTGGGTTAAGCCTCTGCCTTCGGCTCAGGTCATGATCTCAGGGTCCTGCGATCGGGCCCCACGTCGGGGGGAGCTTTAAGAGGCTTTCACTCCGTGCTTCCTTTCCCAACTTCCCTCTTCCCAGGCTTTTTGGTATGTCTGTTGCCTGTCCCAGCTATTGTCCCTTGTCCAAGCTGCTGCAGCCAATTCTTGTGTCCTTAAACACTTTTGGCAAGAGCCGCCGAGCCTTGGAAACACGGACTCTGGCAAAGCAAGGGCGAGCTCTTACACTGGTCAGGGAAATGCCAGAGGTCGAAACCCAGTCACAACTCTCTGAAAAGGACTTTATTCCTCCCTCTGGTGCCCAAACATGCACCAAAAATGCGAGCTCTCGTCCTCAGGACTGGCCACCAGGTCAGGTGTGGCGGGCTGGCGAGGTACGATGGCAGCGCGCTTACCAGCAGAGCATCGGCTTCTCCCTCTGGCCGCTGGAAGGTTTTGACGATTTCTGGAGTTCTGCAAAGGGGGACTCAGCCACAGGGTGCCTGAGTAGCGCAGTCATTAAGCGTCTGCCTTCGGCTCAGGTCGTGATCCCCGGGTCCTGGGATCGAGCCCCGCCTCGGGCTCTCGGCTGGGTGGAAAGCTTGCTTCCCCTGCTCTCTCTGCTTGTGTTCCCTCTCGCTGTGTCTCTATCAAATAAGTAAAATCTTTTTTTAAAAAAAAAAAGTGGACTCTGCCAGTTTCTGCCAGATCATTAGCTGCTCTTGTGAAAGGCAGAGCCCTGGACTTCCACACCATCTTCAGTGACACCCCAATTCTCAATGTTTATGCAGCTAAAACAGCTTCAACAAACACAAAGCAAAAACCGACAGAACCGAAAGGAAAAAAATGGACAAATCTACCAGATAAAAAATAGTCAAGGCTCTAGAAGAAACTAATCCCACCAATAAGCAGCTGGGCCTGACTGCAGACCGCCATCCAGCAACAGCAAAAGAAAAAGAAAAAACATGTTCTTTTGTAAAGTACATATGGAATAGTCACCAAAATAGGCCACATTCTGGGTCACAAACTGTAGCACTTTTTTTTTTTTTAATTTAAAAGACTTATTCTAAGAGAGCCTGTGTGCACAGAGGGGCACAGGGAGAATCCTCAAGCAGACTCCCCCTTGAGCATGGAGACCAACTTGGGGCTCGATCTCAACCCATGAGGTCACGATCTGACCCAAAAGCAAGAGTTGGACGGACACCTGAGCCACCCAGGCATCCCACATTTTTTTAAAAAATTTAAGTGATCAGAATGTTCTCTGACCAGAAAGGAATTAAACCACAGCAATCAAAACCCTCCCAGAAAATGTCCAAATACAATCTTTAAAAAAAGAAAAAGTTTCAAGTGAAATTCGCAGATATTTTGAACTGAACAAAAATGAAAATACTAATTATCAAAGAGATGTAGCTCAAGCAATAGAGGAAATTTCGTAGTATTAAATGCTTATATTAGAAGAAAAGTCTCAACAATTTAAGCTTCTACATTAAACCAAAAAACCAAAGTAACCTGACAAGAAAGGAAGTAAAACCTAAGAGCAAGAAGCAATGAAAAGACCAAAGTCGAAAAGACCAAAGCAATATGGAGGAAATCAAAATCTGGCTCTAAAAAAAAACCCCGAAAAACTGGTAAACTTTTAGTGAGGAGTGCAGGGGTGGCTTAGTCGTTGGGCATCTGCTTTCGGCTCAGGTCATGATCCCAGGGTCCTGGGGGGCTCCCTGCTCAGCGGGGAGTCTGCTTCTCCCTCTGCCCCTCCCCCTGCTTGTGTTCCCGCTCTCACTGGGTCTCCGTCAAAGAAATAAAATCTTTTAAAACAAACCAAAATGTTTAGCGATAAGGAGAAAAAACTACCAGGAATCAAAGCAGGCCTATCCCTACAGACTCCACAAACTTACAAGGGATCATGAGTCAATATTATAAACTATGCACAGAAACTTGACAACTTAAATGGACAAATTCCCTGAAAGAGAAAAATGACCAAACTCACCCCCAAAATAATCTGAATAATCCTTTAATCCATCACTGCAAACCTTTTGAAAATTATAATTCCAGGCCTATATAGTATTATGGGTAGATTCTATTAAATATTTAAATTAGAAATAACACCAATTCCACAGTTTCTTCCGGAAAACAGACATACCACTTTTCACTTATTTGATGAGAATGACCCTGGTATCAAAACCACAGAAACACGAGACAAGAAAACTACAGACTAATACCCCTTGTGAACAGACACAAAAATCCTTAATATGGCAAACTGAATCCCAAAACAAAAGAATCCGCATCATCACCAAGTAGGGTTCACCCTGGCCGTGCGAGGCTGGCTCCGGGCTGCTGGTGGGATGTAAGATGCGGCAGGTGCTCTGGAGAAGTCCGGTGTTTCCTCAAAAAGTTAACTTACCACGGGACCCAGCATTTCCGGTCCTAGGTTTGTGTTTTTTTTTTAAGATTTTTATGGGGCACCTGGGGGGCTCATCGATTAAGCACCTGCCTTTGGCTCAGGTCATGAGCCCAGAACCCAGGAGCCAGCCCCACATCGGGATCGGGCTCCCTGCTCAGGGAGGGATTTTATTTGGCAGCGAGCAAGCACGAGCATTGGCAGGACAGAGGCAGGGGTGCAGGTCTCGAACTCAGGATCCCAAGATCAGAACCCAAGCTGAAGTCAGACATTTAACTGAGCTACTCAGGCAACCCTCACTCCTAGGTTTTTTTTTTTAAAGATTTTATTTATTTATTTAACACAGAGAGATCGAGATCACAAGTAGGCAGAGAGGCAGGCAGAGAGAGAGAAGGAAGCAGGCTCCCCGCTGAGCAGAGAGCCCGATGCGGGGCTCGATCCCAGGACCCTGAGATCATGACCTGAGCTGAAGGCAGAGGCTTCAACCCACTGAGCCACCCAGGCGCCCCACTCCTAGGTATGAATACCCGATTGGAACACGTCCACACGCAAGTACACATATGACTGCTTACATCATTCATAACAGCAAAAGAGCAGAAATCATCCAACTGTTGGTCAGCCGACGGAAGGATAAACGAAGTCTATCCACGCAGTACTGTGCGGCCGGGCAAGGAATCCACGCGACAACACGGCTGGACCTTGACAACGCCGCACTAAGTCAAAGAACCCTGACGCGGGGAGCCGCACGTTGTACGATTCCATTCATGTGAAACATCTAGAATAGGCAAATCACAGAAATAGGGAGGGAGGGCGGTGGTTGCTTTGGGGGCTTAGGAGGATGTTCTGAAACTAGACCGTGGCGGTGGCTGCTGCACAGCATTGTGAATGCGCTAGAAACCACTCGGTCGCGGAGCCTAGCCGGGTGAATTCTACGGTATGTAAACGGTACACTTTTCAGATTCTATCACTGTAATCTACCGCACTGACCAATCGAAGAAAATCCACACGATCATATGAATTGATGCAGAAAAGCATTTGACAAAATTCATGATAAAAACTTCCAGAACATTGGGGAGGGTATGTGCTGTGACGTGTGCAAGCCTGACGATTCACAGACCTGTAGCCCTGGGGCTAATAATACGTTATATGTTAACTTAAAAAAAAAAAGATTAAAAAAAGTTAGCACAGCAGGACGGAGACTGCTAGCTTAGACACGTCAGCTTGCGAGGTCAGCCTCTGGCTGGCATCTGGGAATTTGGTTCTCCGAGAGTTTGCAGCCTGAGGCGTGGCTCACTGTGCCTAGACTGCTTGTGCGGGGCACCACGTCGGATGCCGAACATCTGCTTCCCCGCTGGGGATTCCGCATATGGTAAGCAAAGGGTGCCGATGTGACAGCCCCCCATAAACACTGCGTGCGGGGTCTCTAAATGGGCTTCCTGGGGGCAGAAGCCCTGCACAGACACTGCTGTATTTTCACGGCCGGGAGAGTGGGTCCTGGGTGACCCCTTCCTGGGAGGGAGGGACACAAGCAAGCCTGCACGCGGATTCTGCCAGGCTCTGCCCGTGTTCGTCTCCCTCATGACCCAGCTCTGTGCCCTTACTGTGTCCCTGTGATAAATCTCAGCTACGGATACAGCCATCTGCCCATCCCGAAGCTCCTAAAGAACGGCCACTAGGGGTCGCACTGGGGGTCTCTACCACATCCTTTGAGTCCCAGGTCCCCGTCTGTCAATTAGCAGGGACAGAATCTCCCGCAGGCTCAAAGAATCAAGCATAGAGGCTTACGGCTTATAGAGACTTACTAAATGAAAATGAACTTTACCTAAAATTTAAAAAAAAAAAAAACCTTCCAGAAAATTAGGAGAAAAAAGAACGTTCCTTAACCTGATTAATGGCCTCTACCAGAGTCAACTCACAGGTAATAACACGATGACTGAAGGCTGCGTGCCTCCCCCCAGAGCTCACAAGCACGCGGTCTACTCACTGCGCCTGTGGAATACGGCCCTGGAGCTCGGAACCAGTGCAGTAAGGCGGGAAGAAAGACACGACGCACAGACCGGAGAGAAGACATTCAACCATCTTCACTCACAGGCCTCGTGATTGTAGGGATTCCGAGGACCCTGCAACCGCTCCCAGTGGTCTAGCAAGGCCGTGTGACACCAGGTAACCAGGTAACCTACAAAACCAACCTCGTTGGGAAACACCAGCAGTCAACAATCGAAAACTAACATTTGGAAAACAGCACTTAGGATAACTCCAAAACAACAAACTAGAGCTGGGCATAAACCAACAAGACTCATATTAGCACCTGCTGAAACCTGCGGAACTGGCGAAAGAGAAAAGCCTCAGTAGATACTGCTTCCCCCACCCACCCCCTGCCCTGCCTGCCTCTCTGCCTACTTGTGTCCTCTCTGTCAAATAAATAAAATATTAAAAACAAAAACACAAAACTGGTGAAATGGTTCCTGGAGCAGGCGCGAAGGCAGGACAGGGCGGGGTTCCCAACGGGCGCTGCTCAGAGACAGACAGAGATCACAAGCAGGCAGAGAGGCAGGCAGAGAGAGGAGGGGGCAAGCAGGCTCCCCGCTGAGCAGAGAGCCTGATGCGGGGCTCAATCCCAGGACCCTGAGATCATGACCTGAGCCGAAGGCAGAAGCTTTAACCCACTGAGCCACCCAGGCGCCCCTCCAAATCTTATTTTCTACAGGATTTGGGAGACGAATGCATTTAAAATTATTAGCTTATGTTCTGGGCACATGTTGTATAAAGATGTAATTTTAGGACATTGACAACAAAGCAGTGGGGACAGAACTATAAAGGAGCAGAGTTTTTCTACGTTACTAAAGTTAAGTTGCTATAAATTCAAATTAGAATGTTGTAATTTTGATATTAAATGTAATCCCCGGGATGCCTGGGTGGCTCAGTTGGTTAAGCAGCTGCCTTTGGCTCGGGTCATGATCCCAGCGTCCTGGGATCGAGTCCCACGTGGGGCTCGTTGCTTGGCAGGGAGCCTGCTTCTCCCTCTGCCTGCCACTCTGCCTGTGCTTGCTCGCTCTCTCTCTTTCTAACAAATAAATAAATAAAATCTTAAAAAAAAAGAGGGACGCCTGGGTGGCTCAGTTGGTTAAGCAGCTGCCTTCGGCTCAGGTCATGATCCCAGCGTCCTGGGATCGAGTCCCGCATCGGGCTCCTTGCTCGGCAGTGAGCCTGCTTCTCCCTCTGCCTCTGCCTGCTACTCTGTCTGCCTGGGCTAGATCTCTCTCTCTCTCTAACTAATAAATTAAAAAAATCTTAAAAAAAAAAAAAAGTAATCCCCATAGCAGCCACAAAAGAAATAGGTATAAAGTCACACAAGAGGATATGAAGAAGAGATTTAAACATTTCACTACAAAAAAATCACCCTAGGGGCGCCTGAGTGGCTCAGTCGTTAAGCCTCTGCTTTCGGCTCGGGTCGTGATCCCAGGGTCGTGGGATCGAGCCCCGCATCGGGCTCTCTGCTCAGCGGGGAGCCTGCTTCTCCCTCCCCCTCTCCCCCTGCTTGTGTTCCCTCTCTCGCTGTGTCCCTCTCTGTCAAATAAATATTTTTTTAAAAAATCACCCTAAACACAAAAGAAGGAATGCAGGAAATAAGGGACAAAAAAGTGATAGTGTGGAGAGAAAACAAACAGATGACAGAAGTAAGTCCCTCCTCATCAGTAATTACTTTCAATGGAAATGGGTTAAATTCTCTAATCAAAAGACAGTGATTGCGGGGCGTCTGGGTGGCTCAGTTGGTTAGGCGTCTGCCTTGGCTCGGGTCATGATCTCAGGGTCCTGGGCTCAAGTCCCACTTTGGCCTCCCTGCTCGGCGGGGAGTCTGCTCGTCCCTCTGCCTCTCCCCCTCGCTCTTGCTTTCTCGCTCAAATAAATAAAATCTGATTAAAAAAAAAAAAAAGACGGCCACTGGCATATGGATAAGAGCACACGTACAACCGCACGCGGTCTACAAGAGACTCACTTGAGGCCCTAGCCAAGCAGGATGGAAGTGACTAGATGGAAGGAGATGCTCCGTGCAGACGGCGCAGGCGGCCAGCAGGAGGGCGGGAGCTCTACCAGCGCCAGACAGAACAGACTCCCATCACGGTCCATCATCAAGACCATCCTCAAGGTTCAGGACTCAGAAAAGGACGTTACATGATAAAAGACTCCATGCGGCGAGAAAACAGAACGATTCCAAGGATTTGCACACCTAATGACAGACCATGAAAAGGTGTGAAGCAAAAACGGACGGAACTGAAGGGAGAAACAGTTTTATCAACACGTGACGTACTATCTGTTGCAGGGCCAGGTCCGGGACTCATCAGGCTTACGGAATACCCGGTGCCCCTCCAGCAACCCTCAGTTTGTTTCCTAAGATTAAGTCTCTTATGGTTTGTCTCCCTCTCTGGTTCCGTCCGTTTCATTTGTTCCTCTCTTCCCCGATGATCCTGGAGAAACAGCTCTCCAGTGACATTTGGAGACTTCACCATCCCGCCCATGGTAACGGACAGACCAACCAGGCGGCAGGAAACAGAGGACTCAGCGGCACCGTCAACCAACTAGCTGGGACAGACGCGTGCGCGGTCCCCGGCCCGGGAGCAGCACAGCCCTTCTCAGGTGCACACGGGACAGTCTCCGCAGCGACCACGCATCGGGCCACAGATTAAGCCTCAAAGACATCACACACAGCGATTCCCACCAAAATACCCGCGGTATTTCTCACAGAGCTGGAACAAGCCTAAAGTTGCACGGGCCCACAAAAGACCCTGGCCAGCCGAAGCAATCCTGAAAACCAAACCCACACCCGCAGCCTCACAATCCCCGCGTCAGGTCATCTTACGAAGCGGCGGTAGTGAGAAGTACGGTCCTGGCCCAAACACAGACGCGTGGGCCGATGGCATGGAATGGAAAACCCAGAAATAAAGCCACAATGATATGGTCAGTTACTCTCTGACAAAGCAGGAAAGAATGTCCAGTGGGAAGAAGTCTCATCAACAAACGGTGTCGGGAAAACTGGACAGAAACATACAACAACAACACCACCACCACCGCTGGACCCTTCCCTTCACCACACACAAAAATAAATGCAAACTGGATTAAAGATTTTTAAAAAATATATTTTATTTATTTGACAGACAGAGATCACAAGTAGGCAGAGAGGCAGGCAGAGAGAGAGGAGGAAGCAGGCTCCCCGCTGAGCAGAGAGCCCGATACGGGGCTCGATCCGAGGACCCTGGGATCACAACCCGAGCCGAAGGCAGAGGCTTTAGCCCACTGAGCCACCCAGGCGCCCCTGGATTAAAGATCTCAATGTGAGACCTGAAACTATAAGAATCCTAGAAGGGAGCACAGGCAGTGATGTCCCTCACACCGTAGCAACACTTTTCTAGATACGTCTCCTGAGACAAGGGACATGAAAGCAAAAACAAACTAGCGGGCCTTCACTAAAATAAAAAGCTTCCGCACAATGAAGGAAACGAGCAACAAAACTAAAGGATGACCTACCTCCGATGATGACACACAGACGGCCAGCAGACGCATGAGAAGCTGCTCGACATCACTCAGCACCGGGGAGACACAAGCCATGACCACAACGAGAGATCCCCTCATCCCACCGGAACGGCTGGAACCAAAACGACCAGAAACGGCAAGTGTTGGCGAGGATGTGGTGAAAAAGGAGCCCCTCCACTGGTGCGGCCACTGCGGAAAAGAGACCGTCCTCAGAAAGTTAAAAATAGAACTTCCTTACTGAGTATTGACCCCAAAAATGTAAAACCGTGAATTTAAAGGGATATATGCACCCCTATGTGTACAGCAGCATTATTTACAAAAGCCCGAGGGTCCAATGATAGATGAATGGATAAAGAAGACTGGGGGACGGGTAATATGGAATGGAATATTACTCAGCCATGGAAAGAATGAAATCTTGCCATTTGCAACAACATGGATAGAGCTAGACAGTATCGGGCTAAGTGATATAAGTCCTTCAGAGGAAGACAAATCTTACTCATATGTGAATTTTAAGAAACAAAAGAACCAAAAGAAAAAAAGAAAACAGACCAAGAAAGTGACTCTTAACTGTAGAGAACAAGCAAACAGGTGGTTATCAAAGGGGGCAGGGTGTGCAACAGGCGAAGGGGATTAAGAGTACGCCTATCAGGTATCAGGACGAGCACTGAGTAATGGATGGAATTGCTCAGTCACCACACTGAACACCTGAAACTGGTGTTCCTCCTCTCTCTCTGCCTGCCTCTCTGCCTACTTGTGATCTCTGTCTCTCAAATAAATAAATAAAATCTTAAAAAAAAAAAAAGAAAATGGAAATACATCCCATCTTCATGGATTGGAAGACATATTATTTTTTTTTAATGAAAACCTGTATCTTTTTTTTTTTTTTAAGATTTTATTTATTTATTTCAGAGAGAGAGAGAGTGAGAGAGAGCATGAGAGGGGAGAAGGTCAGAGGGAGAAGCAGACTCCCCGTGAAGCTGGGAGCCCGATGCGGGACTCGATCCCGGGACTCTGGGATCATGACCTGAGCTGAAGGCAGTTGCTTAACCAACTGAGCCACCCAGGCGCCCGAAAACCTGTATCTTTTTTTAAGATTTTTATTTATTTATTTATTAGAGAGAGAGAGTACGCGCGAGCTCAGGCAGAGGCAGAGGGAGAAGCAGGCTCCCTGCCGAGCAAGGAGCCCGATGTGGGACTCGATTCCAGGACTCTGGGATCATGACCTGAGCTGAAGGCAGCCGCTTAACCAACTGAGCCACCCAGGCGTCCCGGAAGACATATTATTGATACCAACACTACCCAAAATGATCTATAAATTCAATAAAATCCCTATTGAAATCCCAATGACTTCTTTTTCAGAAATAGAAAACCCTAAAATTCATAGGCAATCCCAAGGGACCCCAAATAGCCAAAATATTCTTGAAAAAGAAAAACAAAACTAGAGGACTCACACTTCCTGATTTTGAAACCTACTAGAAAAGATTCAGTAATCAAACAGTGTGGCACGGGCATAAGGACAGACATACAGACTGATGGAACACAGCAGAGCCCAGAAGTAAACCGTTGCATATGTGGTCAGGTGATTTGTGACAAGGGTGCCACGACCATTCAGTAGGAACAGAACAGTCTTTTCAACAAATGCTGCACAGAAAACTGGACAATCACACACAAAAGAACAAAGCTGGACCCTTAACTAATATCATATATGTAAATTACCTCATAATGGGTCAAGGATCTAAATGTAGGACCTAAAACAATAAAACTCCTGGGAGAAAACACAGGACAAAAGCCTTATGACATTGGATTCGGCAATGACTTCTTTAATAGGACACCAAAAGCACAGATGACAAAGGAAAAACAAATTGAACTTCATGAAAAAGTTTTTTGTTTGTTTCTTATATCAAGAGACCCCATTAACAGAGTAAAAAGGCAACCCACAGGACAAATTATTTCGAAATCACATATCTGATGAAGATTTAATATACAGAACACATATGGAACTCCTAAAACTCAACAACAAAAACAAATAATTCAAAAAAACAGCCAAAACCTCTGAATAGGCATTTTTCCATAGTAGATCTACGAATGGCCAATGAACACATGGAGAGCACTCGACATCACTACACATTAGGGAAATGAAAATCAATATCACAGGGAGATAGCACCTTGCACCCATTAGAATGGTCATTGTGGAGAAAAACAACCAGTATTGGGTGAGGCTGGGGGAAAACTGGAACCTTATACACTGTTGTAGGAATTAAATACGGTACAGCCTCCATGGAATACAGTACGTAGGCTCGTCGACAAATTAAAAATAGGATTACCGGGCGCCTGGGTGGCTCAGTGGGTTAAAGCCTCTGTCTTCAGCTCGGGTCATGGTCTCAGGGTCCTGGGATCCAGCCCCGCATCAGGCTCTCTGCTCAGCAGGGAGTCTGCTTCCCCCCTCCCCGCCTGCCTCTCTGCCTGCTTATGATCTCCTTTCTGTCAAATAAATAAATCTTAAAAAAAAAAAAAAGTAAAAATAAAAATAGAATTCCATACGACCCAGAAATTCCACTTCTGAATATACACCCAAAAGAACAGGAAACAGGGTCTTAAAGAAATATCTGCACACCTAGATTCATAGCAGCATTCACAGCGGCTAAAACCTGGAAGCAAGCCAGCGCCCATCAACCGATGAATGGATAAACAAAATGCGGTCAGTGCTGCGATGGAAATTGTGGAATCTGCTACAACATAAATGAACCCTGAGGACATTAGGCTAAATGACATAAGCTAGTGACATAAATGATGATTCAGAATAGTCAAAATCTGGGGCGCCTGGGTGGCTCAGTGGGTTAAGGCCACTGCCTTCGGCTCGGGTCGTGATCCCAGGGTCCTGGGATCAAGCCCCGCATCGGGCTGTCTGCTCTGCGGACAGCCTGCTTCCTCCTCTCTCTCTCTCTGCCTCTCTGCCTGCTTGTGATCTCTGTCTGTCAAATAAATAAATAAATAATCTTAAAAAAAAAAAAAGAATAGTCAAAATCAGAAAGACAGAAGGTACCATGGTGATGGCCAGGGATAGTGGGGAGTGACCCTTTAACAGGTAACAAGTTGTACAAGATGAGAAGAGTCCCAGGGGTCAATGGTGGCAGTGGTCGCACATCAGTGGGAATTTAATACTGAAACACACACTTAAAAATGGTTAAGACGGCACATTTTTAATGTGTATTTTATTTTTTAAAGATTTATTTGACAGATCACAAGTGGGCAGAGAGGCAGAGAGAGAGGAGGAAGCAGGCTCCCCGCCGAGCAGAGAGCCCGATGTGGGGCTCGATCCCAGGACCCTGAGATCATGACCTGAGCCGAAGGCAGAGGCTTAACCCACTGAGCCACCCAGGCGCCCCTTTTATGTGTATTTTAACTCAATAAAAGAAAAAATGACCACCACCAGAAGAATATACAACGAAGTATATTCACACCGTGGAATATGGCAGGACAGTAAAAATGAATGAACTGCAGAGCGCAACAGATGGATCATACGGTGTTTAAAGAAGAAACACGACACAAAGGAACAGCCACAGAGTGATTCTAGTCACATAAAATCCAAAGCAAAGAAACTAACCTCTACTGAATACGGACGCAGTGGTACAATCCTAAGTGAAAACAGGTGTGAAAAGATGACCAAGACGACCCCTGCTGGCCCCCAATCTCCGCACGACCTCAGATCACCCCGGGTCGGCTGGGGGAGCTTGGCCATCCCCCCCCCACCGCAGGCTCCCCACCCACAGCTTCAGATTTCACGGTGTCTGCCGTGCTGGCCTTGGCCATGCCCTTCCAAAGCTCCTCAGGGGTGTCCAACAGGAGAACGAAGCTGAAGACGTGGCTCTAGGGCAGGGCAGGAGGGCTGTGGCGGGGAGGGCAAGTGCGGGGCGTCTGGGGGGCCGGCAGTGGTTTCCTTGGCTGGGGGGGTGCTTCACGGGTGTAACCGGATCATCTACTCCAGCGCACGCTCCCTTCACGCCCGTGGCTGTGGCTCTCCGCTCTCCTCCTCCTCCACAGCGTGCACGTAGGTGTTCCAGAGCCCACAGCTCACGGCCCTCACTCGCAGTCGCTTATCTACAAAATATTCCACGCGGCGGGGCCGGTCCAAGCTGGTCGTGTCCTGGTGGCCAAGCTGTCCATATTTACCTAAAGTGAAGGGAGCCCCTTGGCCATCGTCTCCTCTGGGCCTTGGGGCTCTTGCCCTCCAGGACGGAAGGAACAACATCAGGCCGCCCACCAGAGTGCAGGGTGAGCCCAGCACTGGGCGGTCCGCTCTGGGAATTCAGGGGCCCGGCGCCACAGAGCCTTCGGGGCCAGGCGGAACCCCCCGGTCCCCAAGAGGCGGCTGCCACCAACCGCGCCAGGTTCTCTGCTCCGGACTCCAGACACTCGGGGCACAGATTCTTAACTTTTCCTCCCCAGTGCCAGACCGACAGATGTGTCATAAGCGCTGCCTGACCATTCCGTCAAGACAATTTTTCAGAAAGACGCGCAGGGAGCACTAACATCCACTTCTCCCCTGCGCGGTCTCGGACCGCCGAGTGCCGAGCTCTGTTCGAGACCAGGGACCGCAGTATTTCCGTCCCCGGCTTCCCCAGGGCTCAGGCCCTCTATGCCCCGGTCCTCCCCTGGCTTAAGCATCACACAAGCAAACCTCTTACTTACCCCAGCCCCAGGTGTAGAGCTCCCCCGTTCCTACAACCAGAAGGACAGTAAGCGGGGGTCACGAGGCACCTGTCTCACGTGGCCTGCCACAGTCCACAGCCAGCACCTTCCAAGTGTCCCGAGCTCTGCCTGGCATGGCACAGCACCTTCTCCAACACGGTCTCCTGGTAGCCACGGCCGGGGTAGGAAAGGATCCGGGTGCAGGATCCGGGTGTACCTTCCCGTGTGCCAGCGGACTCAGGACTCAGGACTCCGGGCAGGCCCCGCGCTCAGACCCAACGGCCACCGACACCGCCTCCCTGCAGGAGGAGGGACCTCCGCGGCCTGACAGCCGGGGGGCACCTGCTCAAGCCCAGGGGTTGGGGCTGTTTTCGCCGGGGGAGGCGGCTACTCAGTGCTTGTCCGAGACACTTCAAGTACAGGTTTCTGAGGGGATCAGAGCCTTCTCTGTGGGGCCAGCTAAGGGACGGGGCGGAGGGGCTTCCTGCTGCCCGCCCGGCCCTACTCACTTGTCACCACCGCCGTGTGCCGGGAGCCACAGCTGGCCTGGACCGCGTCTGCGCCCCGGGGCAGGTCCAGTAAAGCGGGGAAGGGCTGGATGGCTATGAAGGGGGCCGGGGCTCCGTCCTCACTCCCCACTGTTCTCCTCATGTCGGAGTCACCTTCGTTCAGCCCGCCAGCTTCAGAGAAGCAGTGACCGAGTGGGGAGGATGGTGACGGCTAAGCGGAGCTCTGGCTACACCTTAGCCATGGGGGGTGGGGGGCTGGCGGACAAGGACAACAGCCCCGCCATACCCCAGCCCTCCCCAGAGCCCGGAGTCCCACAGAAGATCCTGGGGTCCCAAGGACGACCCACGTCCCTGCTGAGCACTCCAAGGTCTCGGCCGGCATGCGACCAGGAGTCAGGAAGGACAGAAACACGTGAGGAAGACGGACCCTCACCTTCCCCGGCAACGGTCTTCCCATCGTCTGCGAGGCTCCTGGTGGGCAGGGCCAGCTGCCCGGACTCATTCCAGCCCCAGACATAAATATCCCCCATCTCTGAAAAAGATAAAGGGGACCCATTAAACAGACTGTGAACTGCACCCTCAGCCTCCTAGGCCCCCCTGAATCCATCCCAATGCCTTGTATACCCACCAGCTCCCCGGGGATGACTAACGCCTGCCTTGCCCTTGCCCACGGCGGGCCCCAGCAGCTTTCTGGTCTTACAGGCTCCCTTCCCCCTCAGGTGCCTTCCTTGTCATCCTCTCTTCAGAGTCTCCTGGACCTTCCTCTCCAGCTTCACTTTTTCCCTTTGTTGCTAAACTGCCCCCTCCCCACCTCCCACGTGTGACCCAGAAAAACACCATCTTGCACAAAGCTGCCGTGACGACAGCTCGGAGAGCTGAATGAAGGCTTCTTGAGAACAGCCCCCGGACACACTTTCTTTTTTTAAATCGCACAGATAATAACCCTTAAGAACACCCTTGAGGTATAAGGTCCTTGGATCTGTTTGGGAGATGGGACAACACAGAACTAATCTCGAACATTCCCCTCCTGGGTGGCCCCCAGCACGGAATCCTGGTCTGACCGGAAGGGGGTGCGGTCGCAGCCCTGTCGCAGCCGCCCAACAGGAGTCCGGAAGCTCCCTTAGTATTAAACCATTTCTTGTCAAGCTGGACCTGTGGGCCTTTCTCTTTGGTCTCCAACTCCTTGGGAAGTCGCTTCACATAAGCTTCCCTTTCGCGGAATACCCTGTCCCACATGCTTCAGAAACGCATCCTTGGAAATTCCCAACGGCCTCCCTTTCAAAGCCACTGAGCCCGCGACACCCCCTCCCGTAGGCCCAGCCACCGCAGGTCCCGCTGGAGGCCTCTTCTGGAAGCTCTGACCTTCCTTGCCTCCCTCATAAAAATTCACTCATGACAGCAGCTAATTTTTATCAAGTGTTTACTTTGTGCCAGAATTTTAAGCACTTTTCAAATATAATCATTTAATTCTCAGAAGAGCCCTATAGAGTGCTTTATGACAACATCTCTATTTTATTCATGAAAAAACGGGGGGCACGGGGAGGGGTGAAGTGCTCTGCCCGAGGTTAGAAGGGGCAAAGTGATGATCTGAACCTAGTAAGTCTGGTCTCAAGTGTCTGGGCTCCGAACACTGTCACGAACTCAAGACTTCCAATTTCTTCCGGCCTGAAGTGTGAGACTTCCCATCTGGCTCTTCCTAGTCTTGTCTTCCCTTCCCTCCAGCCCACTAGTTTTCACATCTGTCTGCGAAGCCAGGCCTGTGACAGGAGACTACGGGGGTGGTGGTGTAGACACATGCTGTGTTTTAAAGCTGCCCCCACCCCCGGGATAGAAGCGCCCCGAGCCCAGTAGAGCCCCAGGTGCAGAGCCTTGCAGAGACCACCTGCTCCCGGCCTCACCCAACAGCCTGGGAATCAGCTGCAGCTGCGGGGCCTGCCAGGGTGGTGCACGTAGGACCCCAAGCGAAGGTCCCCGTTCTGGGCTCGCCCTCACCGCCATCCTCCTCCCTGCGGGCATCTGTGTGGCCACCGTGTGCCGCACATCACAGCCACCTGCCCCCCTGCATCCTTTCTTGTCCGTTCCCCTCAGCTCAGCTGCCCCTCACCCCTTCCTGCGCCCTTGCAGAGCGTTTCAGGAAGGCAGCCGTGGCTGGAGGTGCAGGGGTGGGAGAAGCAGGGAGCCCACCAACAGAAGACAAGGGCACCAGTCAGGCGAGAGCGCATCATGGCAGGGCAGAGAGAGGGCTGAATCTGAGAGGCACTGAGGAGTCCTGACCCGCAGGCTGATTAACATGGGATGAACTTGGAAGGAGGTCTGGCTAGACCACCCACCGGCACTGGAAGACGGGGAGACGGTTTGGAGCCTAGAAGACCTTGAGTTTGTCACTTACCGCTCACACACACGGAGTGCCAGCCACCCGCGGCCACCTCAGCCACGGGAAGGCCCTGCAGCGCCTCCAGCAGCCTCGGCTCCGGCTCGGCCTCCAGAGTCCCGTGGCCCAGCTGTCCGTGCCTGAGCGAGGGAGAGCCCAAGCGGGTCCCCCTCCCCTTCCTGCCCCGGTCACACGCACGGGTCCCCAGATGGCCACTTCCCACGCTCACCTCCCACGCCGGGCCAGGCTTATCTGCCTCCGCCCCGCCCCGCCCGCGGCCCCCACGCGGCCACGCCCCCTCACCTGCCCTGGCCCCAGGAGAACACCTGGCCCGCCTCGTCCAGCAGCAAGGCGTGCTCGCCGCCCAGCTCCAGCCGGCGCGCCCGCAGCTGCGGGGCCAGAGGCCGGTAGAAGGGCGGCCGCGGACTCACGTAGGCGCGCGCGCCGGGCAGCAGGGGCAGTGCCCGGGCCTGGGGCTCCCCGCCCGCGGCGTCTTCCCGCTCGGCCTCCCGCACCAGCGTGTGGGTCCAGAGGGGCTCCCCGCGCAGCGCCGAACCCGGCGCCCAGGCCTGCAGCTCCGGCCCGGGCCCGACTGCCGGCCCGGCGCGCAGCACCACGAGGATCGCCTCCGAGGCCCACGCGTCCCTGCAGCCGCCCGCCGCGCCGCCGGCCGCGCCCGAAAGCTGCACTTGGCCTCCACCTGCGGGAGCAGAGGGCTGGCTGGGGAGCGGCGGGGCCACGCACCCGGGGCGGGGGCGGAAGTGGGGCGGAGGGGGGCGCTCACGGGTCACCACGGCGGTGTAGCTCCAGCTGGCGCTCACGCGGCAGACGTCGGCGCCCGGGCCGGGTGTCGCCAGCGGCTCGGGGCTGTGCACCTGCCGCCCGCGCCCTGAGCCCAGTGCCTGCCCGAAGCCGCAGAAACCGAAGCCGAACCAGGACCCCCGGCGCTCCTCGGCCATGCTCGGGCCGCGCGCTCTGCTGGCCGCCACCTGAATGGGGTGAGAGGCGGAACAGGGTTAGGAATCCCACCAGACTGAAGAAGATTCTGGGCTGCCTAGAATGGGGACATTCGCCCTGTCTTCCCTTTAGCTCAAGGAAGCTCCCTGCCCCACAGACCGGGCCCCAGGAACTTAAGTGTCCTCTCCCTTAGACGTTGTCCTAGGATCTGAGCTCCCCCAGCTCCCAGTGTCAGGCTCATTATCCCATGTCATCTTGGGAACCAGAATTACCCCCACTTGACAGAAGAGACTCCTAGAGAAAGTAACCCTTACACAATCAATCACAAAACTTAGGACCAAGAGGGGCAGAGGGCTGAAATCAAGGTCCACCGACTCCATATAACAGTGCTCTTCCCACCAGGGCAAAACAGAGCGTTTGGGAGACAGCGCCCCGTGCGGGTTGGCCAGCCCCAGGGTTCACGTGTTTCCCTCTGCAGGGAGGGGTGCCCGTGTCCTCGGTCCATCACTTAAGCTTTCTGAGTCCAACTCAGTTTCTTCAGTTTTACAAAGGCACAGGAGGGGGTGCCCTCTGTACGTACCCTGTAGGACCGTGTGGAACGGATGGAAATAAACGGTTCAGGTCTGGAACATACCACGACAGGAGCAAGGTTAAGTACTGGCTTCTTAAATGCAGGGCTTAGAGTTGATTTTAGAAAGTCCAGTGGTACTTGCTGGTTCTCAAGGGACCTATACAAACACCATTTCAACGGGACCTCACCTAGTCACTTATTCGTTCTCCAAGCATTTACTGATGCCGTCCTTCGGGCGGAAGAGAAAGACGGCTGTCTGCCCCCGGCGAGCTCACACGTAAATGGGGAGACAGACATACAGTCAGCCCCGCGGGTACGAAAGCAGCACCGCTTTTTCCGTTCGCGGTCCCTGCAACGCTCCTTGACCCGGACCTGGGCTCCTAACCCCTTCCGTGCCCAGTCCCAACCCAGGGGGGGGGGCTCTGACCTTTGATCTTGACCCTGTGCCCTCCACCCTCCTCGGGCAGCTCCTCCCGACCCGCAGTCTCGAGGGAGGAAAAGCGGGGATGCAGGGTAGCCGCCCGGGACCCGGCTGCCAGCCGCCGCGCAGGAAAGGTTTGAAGAGCCGCGGCCCGGGCCAGGCACCGATTGGCTGCCGCAGCCTCCCCGGGCCAATAGCCGGCGAGGGCGGTGACGTCACCGCCCGGGGGCGGGCAGCCTCAAGGCGGTGCTCACCTCGGTACCCGCAGCCCCGCCCGCGGCCCGGCGCGTCCGGCCGAGGTCCACCGGGCCCTAGGGCCTGAGCTGGGCCGCTGCAGCCTCGGGTGTGAGGTCGGGCAACCTCCGGTGGGCGCGGGCCCGAGGCAGAGGTGGGCCGGACGGGGCCGCAGAGCTCGAATTAGAATCCGAGCTGCAGAGCTGGCGAGGAGCGACCGCGGCGACGCGTGCACCCCGCTATCCCTCTCAGCCCGGGACGGCCGCGGCTCACGATCCGCAGGAGAGGGACTCAGGCCCCACAGGAAGCAGCCGTCCTAGGCGGGCGCCTCGGCGAGGTTGGCCTTCCATTGGCTCGGGGGCTGTCACTCATCTCTGCGAGCCAATGAGCTTCACTCTCGCTCCCTGAGCGGAAGCAAGCTCTCGCGGCTCTCCGCCCCGGCAGGTGGTGGAGCTTCTTGCTGTCACCGGGACCAGCGACAGGATTTTTCCTCGAGGGGAGAGCAGGCCCCAGATGCAGAGCACTGCAGGCCACTGGGAACTCTCAATACAAAGACAAGAGTATTGAAGGACCAGCACTGAGGAGCCCAAAGCCATTTATTCCCACGCAACTGAATAGATTTGTATTAGCTTCCTAGGTTTACCCTGATCCTCCAACAGAACTAGGGCGAGGAATCATAGGAGTCCTTCCGTAGAGGTAACTGCTGCTCACCCAGCCAGACCCGGCTCCCGCTCCAGAGACTGGCCCACAGCCAGGTCCCTGCAGAGGGACAGGGCGTGCATTTGAGTCCCACATTTTTATTAGAGGGTCGGGGTGGTCCCGCTGGCAGGCTCAGGTGAAGCTCCTAGCTGGTGAGGCTGCTGGATGTGCCCTCCCCAAGGCCAGGAACATGCGGGCTGGACTCCCAGCCCTCTACAGTAGTACACAAGGGCCCTGCTGCGTGAGGCTGGAGGCAGTGCGGGCAAAGCAAGGCCGTGACTGCCCGTGGTCCCTGATTCAGCAGAGGACATCAGGGGGCAGCTAGGGAGGAGAGGCCAGTGTTCAGCATCCCAGCCCACAGCAGCCAAAGCTGTGTCGTCCTCCTCTGCTGCAGCTCGCGTGTGCATGAGGCAGGCCCTCACTCTCCACCCTGGTTGGGTTTGATAAGCCCGTATTCCACTGCTTTCCCCAGGCAGGCCGCAGCAGCCCTGGCGACGGGGCTCTCCTTGCCCTTAGCCAGCACCGACAGGATCTCCAGCACCTCGCTCTCCATGAGGGTGCCGGCGATCTCTCTCGAGGCCTCCATCATGTTCAGTGCCACCACCACACCCCGGTGCTGCAGCTCCTGGTTGGGGCTCAGGAGCAAGGCCTGCAAGATCTCCAGCCAGTGTGTGGTCTGCAGGGAAACAGGGCAGCGTCACCAGTCACCACCGAGCAGCAGGCTCAAACCGGGCCGGAGCACTCCCATGTGTCCCGGGATGTCCCCCCACCCGGGGCCATGCGGGGCGTTCTGCACCCAGCTCCCCTCCCGGGCCAAGAAGAGGCACTGACCACTTGGGGGATGCGGCTGCAGAGCGAGGGCCGCATGGAGGTGAGCATGGCCAGGCCCCCAGCCGCGGCCCGCCGCAGCAACTCGTCGTCCTCCCCGCTGTACAGCACCAGCAGCTTCAGCCGGTCATTGCCCTCGGCTTCAAAGAGGTCCTGTACCTGTGGCCACAAGAGGGGAGGGGACTGAGCAGTCTGCAGCAGAGCCAAATGGGGCATGGGTGCCACCGGCACACCTGTGTGTCGTGACCCCCGGACCACCCTCACCTCCTTGCTCATGGCCAGGTTGCACATGCACTCCGTGGCTGCCCGGCGGATCATCTCGTGCTCCTCAAACATGTAGCCCTCGATCATGGGCACGGCCTTCTCCTTCAGGATCTTCTGCCTGCGGGGCCAGGGTGGAAAGGTCAATAGCCTCAGAGCTCCCGCTTCCGCCTCCCCCATCCCCGCATCCCCACACAATCGAGCCCCAGGTCAAGGATCTCCCCGGCACCGGAGACCCTCCTGCACCAGGCATGAACTGTGGTGGTTTCCCGCGTCTTCAGCAAGACTAGGACGTAGCGTGGGACCATGCAAAATGCTCTACGGCAGGAGTTCGGAGACCAGAAGGCTACTGACAGTGATGCTAACATCTAACATTTAAGCACGTACCCTGACCCAGAACTTGGACTTTTTAAAATTAACATATAATGTATTATTTGGCCCAGGGGTTGGACTCTTTCTTAATCCTCACCATGGCCCTATGGTGAAGTGTGCCTTCTAGTACACTCGATAGTAACTACACTTACTATCACTATTTTGCAGCAGAAAAAACTGAGGCTGAGTGCAGACAGGGAGCCCAGTGTCACCATTCGCAGTGATAGTGGACGCGTACCGCTTGGCCACACTCCTGGGAGCGAGCCAGGTGCCACGTACTGGGGGCTTGTGTATTTTCTCATTTATTGCTCACTACCACTCCTGAGGGAGGGAATGTGCCCATCCCATTCCCCAGAGGGGAAAACTGAGGCACGGAGCAGCACTTGTTTGTGGTTACACACTAGCGACCAGCGGAGTCAGGATGCGAACCCAGGCGGTCTGACTCCAGGGCGCGCACACCATCACCATCCGGGCCTTGCCCACTGGTGGACCGCGGTACAAGTCAGATCTCAGGGCCTGTCTCCCCAGGTACAGAGAAGGGCCTGTGAGGCTCAAGTCAAGCCGTGACCGAAGACAGCTCTTCAAACTGGAAAGTGCTGTCCTGGGGACCTTACCGGAGCCTCTCACTGATCCCTGCCAGGTTCGTGAGAGCCATGAGCGCCTCGAAGTTCTGCAGGCCTGAGCAGCTGAGGTGCAGCAGGGAGACGAGGGGCCGGACCACCTCATAGATCTGCAGTACAGCCGCCTGTCAGGGCGGCTCACCTGCGCCGCCCCCATCCCCACCGACCCGGAGGTGAGAGGCCACCCCCAGAGAGAAGGCTGCCCTTGCCACCCCGGGGCTCAGCAGGGCCGCCACTTCCTGTCCATCCCAAGGAGGAGCCAAAGCCCAGGTCAGAGGCCATCAGGACCCAGTGCGGGGTGGAGGAGAGGCCAGGGCTAGGGCAGCAAGACACGCACTCGCTCGCCAGGAAAAGTCATCTCTGGGTTGGAGGTGATGGTGAGCTTGGCAAGAGCCTGCGCTGCCTTCGTCTGGCCCACGTCAGTGCCTTCCAGGGCCAGTGGGAGCAGAGCCTGTGGGGACGAGATGTGCCCTGGAGGAAAAGGCCCAAAGCACCAGCCCCCAGGCCTGACGGTGGCGCCCTCACCTCTCTCCTCCCTCAGGCCTGTGACACTCCCTGCCCCAGACCCTCTTCCCCCGCCAGGCCTCTCCTTGAGCTGCCCAAACTCTTCCACACACACTTATTAAGGGCCAGCCGTGGCTTGTGCTGGGCCCCGGGCCACGCAGGGGAAGGAGGAGAGTCAGGATCTCCAGGGGCACAGACCCGCCCCCGTGAGCATCGCTCACGCAGCACGAACACGTTCCTGCGGGTCCCCTGTACTGTTCCGGCCTCGTCTCTGGTGTGGCAGCTGCTGAGTCGTATTTTCTAGACCCTCGGGAAGGAGTCTGTAAGCCAGCGTACCTTGCCCCCGCCCTGAGCCACCACAGTGCCGCGGTCCTCTACCTCGTCCACCAGAGCCAGGAAGACCCTGCGGGGAGACGGCGCGGGTGGGCGGGAGCCGGCTCTGGCCAGCAGACACCCCAGGCCCGGGCTCGGCCACGGCCAGCGGCTGCGTGGGTGGCCCCGCTGCTCCTCCGCTTCCGGGTTAGGAGGTCTGGCCGCGCCGAGGCCGGCTCACCTGGACAGCAGCTCCCGGCAGGAGCTGGTCAGCACGGGGCTCTCGGTCTTCACCATGCACGTCATGGCCGACACCACGCCCGCCGCCAGCAGCTTCTTCACCCGAGCCCGCACGAAAGCCGGCTTGTCCTGGGAAGGAGGCAGCTTAGCGGAGGGGCCCCGGCTGACGGGACAGGGAGAGGGAGGCCCCCTCACGGCACAAACCGATGGACGTGAATACAAAGGGAAAGAAACCCGCTTCCACGGGAGGCTGCGGCGGGTGCCCCGGGTCAAGGGCGCCCTCACCTTGGGGTGCTGCTCGGGCACATGCTGCTTGGCGTACTTGGCCAGCTCCACCATCTTGGGGTCGGGCTCCTCATAGTCGTAGCTGTTGGTGCAGTTGACCAGCGCCGAGGCCACCGCAAAGAGCACCGACCTCTCCTCGGACTGCGGGCAGGACGGGGGCAGTCAGGGCGCCGTCCAGGGCGCAGGGGACAAATGCTGCCCGGGGCCTCAAGTCTACCCTCGGCTGGACCAGCGGGGCGCCCAGGATGAATGGGGGAAGCTGCCAGGCCCAACCTGGCCCCAGACTCTGGGAGCTCACACACGCCACCTCCCTAACTGCTCCAAAGACACTGTCCTGTCCGACGCTGCTAGTGCAGCCCCGGAGGCCCAGGCCACGGAGCGGCCCCGCAGGCTCCCAGCCCCCCACCCCGGGGCCACAGGTGCCACTGACCAGGCCAAGAAAGCCCGGTAAATTCTAATCCCAGATTCTGTCCCCAGACGACTAGAGGAACCCACGGAGCTACCCTGCTGAGCTGGAACAGAGCCTTGAGGGCAGCCTCATCTTCCACAAACTCTTCCTTCACGTCAGCGTCGAAGGTGAGGTAGGCCAGGCCCTCCACTGCCCAGCGCCGTGTGCCTGGGTCGATCTGGTCATTGCACAGCCACCTGGGGACACGCAGGGGAGTGGGGATCAGAACAGGGGCATGTCCCCTCTACACACGAAGCAGGCACACAGGGCAGGACCCAGGAGGGTCTGCCTGGGGCACAGCAGGGTAGTGAGGAGGCCCGGCCCTCCACCCACACATTTCTCTCAAGGCCAAGCTGACGGTGGGTCGGTCGTTCGGGAGCCACAGCGACCAAATAACTCACTTTCGACACTGCTTGGCCAATTTGAGAGTAGAGCCTTCAGCAAACTGCTTCATGCTAAAGTCTGTCCCTCCAGCCGAGCCGAGCTTACACAGGCCCTGGAGGAAGAGGCAAAAACCAGCCGTTGGTCCCTAGGGATGGAGGCAGAGCTCGGCTCCTCCGCACCTGGCGTGGACCCTGTCCCTGACATTGTGCCGGGCCCTCTGGAGGCACAGCACAGCCCTACCAGGCTACCACCTAGAGCACTTGGCAGCAAATCAGCTACTTGGCAGGGCGGGGTGTTCAGGTAACACACATCGGGTAGAGAATGACATGCTGTCCACGGTGAAGTCCTGGACCCCAACCCCCCAGAACTGTACTGGGTTTGCTCTGTTCTTTTCTGTGCCATACAGAGCTCGTTGTGGGTGGAGCCAAGCCCTGTGTGGGGAGAAGCCCGGTGCCTCTGGCAAGGGAAGACCTTTCTGGGATGGAGAAGCCCAGGACTAAGTGCCCCAAGGAGGAGGACCAGCCTTCCCAAGGGGCACGGCTGCAGCAGGCTTATGGAGACCAACCAGGGCCCAAAGCTCCAGCAGCTGGGCTGCCTGGAGGCCGAGCCTTTCCACACGGCCCCTCTGACCAGACTGGCCAACTAGCCTGGCCCAGCGGTCCTCCTCCCTCATCTCTTCCTGGAGCTTCTCCCACTGCCCCCGGGGGGCAGCAAGTGCCGTCCTGCATTCTCGGGGGGTCCTGTCTGCACAAGGCTCATCTCTCATCTCCCTGACTTGACCATGAACCCTGTGGTTAGAGGGAGCCAGGGCTCACGCCTCTGGCTTTGACAAGGCCCTGCACATCCCATACTGTCACCAGGCTGTGCTGGAGCCGCCCCTCACATACCAGTCCCCCAGGAAACACCCCTGCCTGCAGGCCTGCCTGCCCAGCCCAGGCCTGCCCGGCTCACCACCAGCGCCCGGATGCGGATGCTGTCCTTCTCGCTGCGCTTGTACAGGTCCTTCAGCAGCGAGACGCCGTTAGCTGTGATGAATGAGGCCCGCTTGGCCTTGCCCGCTGCATGGATGAGGGCCTCCACGGCCACCAGCTGCTCCTCCTCCTGCTCAGAGGCACACAGAGCGATCACACTCTCCATGACGCCGCTCAGCTCCAGGGCCCGGTTGCCGGCTTCACACGGGCCCTGCAGGAGGCAGGACACCGTCTGGATGGCCCGCAGCTTCCCGGCCAGCCCTTGGCCCTCGAACCAGCTCCTGAGGGGCACAGAATGACAGCAGTCACACAAAGACCAGCATAAAGAGATTCTCCTTCCCCACCCCCTTTCTGTCCACCGGCCAGGCATCCGCACTACTTGGGCAGGGACAGCAAGGAAAGCTGCCCCTGGAATGGCAAGCCCACGCCACTGGGCACTGGCTGCCCATCTTCTCTCTCTAGGCTTTCGGGCCTCCCGGATCATATATCTGACATAGGTCACTCTCGCTCACACTACCATTTAACTCCTTTCCTGCACTTATGACAACCCAAAATTGCTCTGCTCATATCAGGATTTGTCCTCAGAGTCCCATCTGGAACCTCCTTAAGGGCAGGACTGTCACGCCGCACTGCAGTGTCGGAATAGACACCCTGAAGGGCTCAGTCTACACAGTGCGTGCCCGAGAGCATTTGCTGTGGTGTAGAATGGAGAAAGAACATTCCCTGGGAAGGCCGCTTCGGAAAAAGAAGTGGGCCTTGGGACCACTGTGGTCCCTGCAAGGCCTCCCTAGGCTGCTCTCCTGATTGAAACCTTTTCATTGCTGTCCCTCCCCGAAGAGTGTGAACCCGTCGGCACCCCTGGCAGCGGGCCGGGCCGGCTCCCTTACTTGATGTAGTTCTCGCAGAGCCGGTGGAAATTCTCCCTCTCGGAGTCACACTTCAGGTCATCAAAGAGCTTGCTGAGCAGCACGGAGGCACTCATGCGGCTGTTCGCGGTCACCGCGAGCTCTCCAGGAGGCCCCTGCACAGAGCCCCCCACCTCCAGAATCTTCTTCAGGCCTGAAAAGACACCTTGCTATGAAAGTAGCAAAAAGCTGGCAAAGTGAGGAGATTCCCTGGGAGGGGCACGGGCAAGCAGGGCCTCCCGGAGACAAGGGTACTCAGCGTGGACAGCTGCATGCAGGACAGGCTCGGAGAGCCCGGGAGGCTGCTGCCTCCTCCAGAGACAGTCATGGTGTCAGGGAGGGCCCTCGCAAATGAGGACCATATGCCGGCCCTGCCCATGGGACCAAGTGCTCTGGGGCTTTGAGGTTCCTGATCTGTAACATCAAAGGGGGAAAATAACAGCCGGGCCTCACAGCATTAGGACGACACCAAAAGATGAGCACCCGATAAATATACTCATGGAGGGCCTTTGCTAAGTTTTCTTTAACATTTTTTTTTAAGACTTTATTTATTGGGGCGCCTGGGTGGCTCAGTGGGTTAAGCCTTCGGCTCAGGTCATGATCTTGGGGTCCTGGGACTGCGCCCCGCATGGGGCTCTCTGCTCAGCAGGGAGCCTGCTTCCCCGCCCCCCACCGCTGCCTCTCTGCCTACCTGTGATCTCTGTCAAATAAATAAATATTTTTTTAAAGATTTTTTTAAAATTTATTTATTTATTAGAGAGAGAGAGAGAGAGAACACAGGCCGACAGAGAGGCAGGCAGAGGCAGAGGGAGAAGCAGGCTCCCTGCCGAGCAAGGAGCCCGACGTGGGACTCGATCCTAGGACGCTGGGATCATGACCTGAGCCGAAGGCAGCCGCTTAACCAACTGAGCCACCCAGACGTCCCAAATAAAATATTTTTTAAAAAAGATTTTATTTACTTATTTGACAGAGAGACAGAGAGAGAGAGACAGAATACAACCAGGGGAAGTGGGGGAGGGAGAAGCAGGCCTCCCTCTGAGCCTGATGTGGGGCTAGATCCCAGGACCCTGGGATCATGACCAGAGCCAAAGGCAGATGCCTAACGACCAAGCCACCCAGGTGCCCCCCCTTATTTATCTTTAAAGGGAAAAAGAGTACCGTGAACTGATTTATATACGTGTGTGTGTCTATGTATACATGTGTGTATGTATTTAATATCTTTTTTTTTTTTTAAGTAGTCTCTTTACCCAGTACAGGGCTTGAACTCACAACCCCAAGGATCAAGAGTCCCATCTTCCAGGGGCACCTGAGTGATGCAGTCAGTTAAGCAGCTGAGTCTTGATTCTGGCTTAGGTCATGATCTCAGGGTCATGATATCAAGCCTTGCGTCTGGCTCTGTGCTCAGTGGGGAGTCTGCCTGAGAGTCTCTTCCTCTCCCTCTGCCCTGTCCCCCCATCACAAGATGCTCTCTCTCAAATAATAAATCTTTAAAAAAAAAAAGGCTGCATGTTCCACTGACGGAGCCAGCCAAGCATCCCAAGAGGTGTGAATTTATATAGTAAACTTCTAAGTATTTTTCTCCAAGTACAAAGTAATGCACACTCACAGGGAAACATCTCAGATACAGAAAGCTGAACCAGCCTCCCCGCTGACAGGCTTACCCGCCTGCTCGATGCACACGCATGTGCACATGGGCACGGCTGAAGGGTCTCCCCTGGGTCCCTGAGACCACAGGGCAGGCCATAGGGCACGCTTCAGTGCAGATACACAGTCAGGAACAATGACCCAAGCAAGATGTAACAGATATGCTCAGTGTCCTCCCTCTTTAAAACTGATCACCTACCTTGGTCAATGACCCAGAGTGTGAGGCTGTTGTTGGGGTCCTTCAGAGACTTCCTGGGCACAGCTTTAATCAGGAGGCTCAAAGCATTGTCCCGGCCTTGGCCAGAGACCCCCACCTCAGTCAGCAGCTCCAAGAGGTTACTGATGAGGATCTTGAGCTCTCGAGCAGGATCTGGCAACGAGAAGGCATCAGCAAACCCCATGGTGGCCCGGCCGTGCCTGACCCCGACCTCCCCAATAGGCCATGGAGACACAGGAAGGGGACACCTGGGCTCCAGCCTTCCCTGTAGGTACCCTTCTCTGCAGGCTTCGAATCTAGAGTAAAATACTGCCACCAAGCCATTCCTAAACAACCTGTGGTGGTCAGTATAGTCCCCAAAGAGCTAGCATGGCTGGCTCGGCCCCTTCCCCTCCAGGATCACAACACCCAAAGGACCGCAGACCTGCTTCCACGCACCCACAATGATGGCGCCTTCTTTCCCCCTGAAACCTTTCTTGATGCCTTCCTTGAGGGCGTCGAATATAACCTGCAGGAGGTGGCAGGCAGCCAGGGACACAGCCTGGTTTTCCACGCCAAGGATGGAGACCACACGCCGCGTTCCCAGCACGCTCAGGGTTGCCACCGTCTGGGTGGGAAGAGGGGGACAGAGCCTCCCGTTGGTGGAGGGCAGCAATAGAGATCCCTAACTGTGGGTGGGAGTGTGGCCAGAAGGGGAGAAAACATCTGGGTGGAAGGACCAGCTCCAAATGGAATCAAAGTGGACCTGACTGAGGGTGTCACCCAGGGCAATGCCAGGATTATTTGTGGGAAAGGCTTCTAAGGGAAACATTCCAGAGGAATCCACCACTACCTCTCCTCAGCTCGTCAGAGGAGACAGGAACACTGTGGCCCCAGGAACAGCTGCTTTGGTTTGTGCTTCCCTAACAAGGAGCCCCAGAAGTCTGGACAAGCTCCATGACCCCAGGTCCAAGGACCCCTGGTTCCTTTCCAATGGTGACCCTGACGTTCTGTCTGCAGCCTGGGGATGCGGACATCCATGGAATGGACGGCAGGGCCTCTCCATCCCATTTCTAAGCTGGGTATCCCAGAGGTTTACCTGAGAGGGGCAGGAAGGCTGAAAGAGGTGGATGGTATTCACATAGCTTTACCATTCTTAGTTCTGGGAAACCCAGAAATACAGCCCGAGTTTGGCCTAAAGAGCTTTCATGGAATATCCCACAGCTCCATCGCTGATCTCAGAATTATGGGCGCCTCTCAAAGGAACTAAGGGTCAAGTCCCTGTCCGCTGGGTCCAGCCAGCTCAGGTAAGAGGTATGGCCTGGACTTCACCAGGGCGGGACTGTTCTTGCACAAGTGTCTGTGCTGGGCATGTGCTGTCTATACGGATAACCAGCTCAGGGTCAAGCCCCTCCTATCTGGTCCCTGTCTGGGTACAGATGCTCTGGGTGACATCACTGACCACATCATTGGCTGGAGGACTCCCCTGCAGGGGAAACGTCAGTTTGATGGTTGGGGAACGATGGGAGCCCCTTTCCTGGCAAGTGCTTGCTTTTACTGCACAATGAATGAGTCTGAACGAGGCGTCTCTGAGCAGAAAGCCCAGCTCAAGCCTACTGCAAGCACGGGCTCAGAGTGTCAGTGGGCTCCTTTTTATAGGCCCCAGTTCATCCCAAATCATGATGGATTTGTTTGGGAGCCATTTTAATTTTTCCTCTCATGACATGTCCCCTTGTACTCTGCCTTCTACTCCTCTGGGAATACAGTGCGTCGTGGAAGGGTAGTGGGTGCACGGACCGTGGTAGTAGCCAGCCCCGCCGCCCCACCTACTCGTGACTGGTGCTCCGAGCAGATGCCGACCAGGGTGCGCAGAGCTGCCAGCATCAGGTCGGCCTCGCCCGTGTCCAGCAGGCGCTGCAGGAGCTGAACCCCGTTGCTCCGGAAGATCTTCTCGGCCCCAGCATCCTCCCGGGCCAGTACCACCAGGTTCTGGGAAGCCTAAGTCAAAGGAAGCGCACCATCACGTGGACACTACCCACGGCACAGGCCGGGGTGAGCAGCAAGCCGGAGCTCTGGACCGCGCTGCTTCCATTCAGCGGCTGAGCGACCCGGGTCATAAATGGAACCTCTCTGAACTTCAGTTTCCTCCAGTAAGGAAGGGAAAGGACACATGCAGGCCCCAGGCCTTGTAGGTTCTCGCTCGGGCTCTGGGAGCACCAGGCAGCACAGCAGGCCAGCAGCGGCTGGCGGGCCAACACTGGCTCATGGAGAGGGCACTGCCGGGGCAGGGGGCGGGGCGGGGGGGTGATGCGGCTGTAGTGGGAGTTCCGCCCCAACTCGCTCAGCTCAGACCTATACCTTTTGCTTCTTCTCAGTGCCTTTCTCTTGAGGGTCCAACAGTATCTGAAACATCTGTTCCACCTTGGCATCCGTCGAGGACATATATCGCACCTACGACAAACCAGCAAGGCACGGGGGAGGTCCCTCTTGGAGCCAGAGACAACGCATTCCCTGTGTGCTCTCTTCCGCTCATCCTGGCGCCTGGCTCGTGTCCTCAGGAGGCACAGCTAGGACACCTGGGCTGCAGGCTCACCCCACGCCACCCTGGGCAGGAAGAGACTCGCCTGGCAGCTTCACCCAAACTTCCCGCGGCTGTTTTCTCTCCTGAGCTACTTCCCGCTCGGGCGGCAGGGGTGGCGCTAGTGCCAAAGGCGGTGCCATTCAGAAGGCAAGGCACCCTGGGAGCCACGGGGCCACCCCCTCCCGGAGGTGCCATCCATGTTGTGGCAGCATGGATATTCTGCCCGTGGCCCTCAATCCAGCACTGACACCTGCAGCAAGGGAGCCAGCAGGTCAGGAGGTAGCTACGAACACTCCCTGGGGCTCCAGGATTCTGACAACTTTTAAAAATAACCTGATGGACCAAGATCACCCTCGGCCCTTTCCCTCCATAGTGCCCAGGGCATGGATGGTGGCACATACCCAGCACGTGTGCCACTCCCCACATGCCCCTTTGCATCCACGGCAGACATGACCAATCAGTCGTGCACGGGACACTCTGCTAGGCCCACCAACCTGCCTCCTCGTCCATCTCAACACAGGGCTCTAGGCAGCTCCGGCTGACCAAACAGAGCTGGCACGGGGCAGAAACGACCTGCCTTCCCTCGTCTCAGCCTTTCCGTAAGGTGTCTGCCAGCACATTCCCTGCTCTCACTGGGACAGCGTTGTAACATCACGGGATCTGGTTAATTCAAGCTGGGCTGTGTTCATGATGGGCTTTAGATACTTTTCTCCTAAAGTAACTTTTTTAAAAAAAGATTTTATTGGGGCGCCTGGGTGGCTCAGGGTTAAAGCCGCTGCCTTCGGCTCAGGTCATGATCCCAGGGTCCTGGGATCGAGCCCCGCATCGGGCTCTCTGCTCTGCGGACAGCCTGCTTCCTCCTCTCTCTCTCTGCCTACTTGTGATCTCTGTCTATCAAATAAATAAATAAAATCTTTAAAAAAAAAAAAAAGATTTTATTTAATCATTTAACAGAGAGAGATCACAAGTAGGCAAAGAGGCAGGCGGGGCGGGGGTGGGGAGCAGGCTCCCTGCTGAGCAGAGAGCCTGATGCAGGGCTCGATCCCAGGACCCTGAGATCATGACCTGAGCCGAAGGCAGAGACTTAACCCACTGGGCCATCCAGGGGCCCCCTAAAGTAACTTTTAACGTATATACTATGCAAACAATGTCTCTTTCTATATCATGAAGTTAATGGATGAAGCAGTATCTCTGAAAAACTCCATCAATCTCACTCCGTTCCCCACGGCTCATGCTGTTACCATTCTGATGCATTATCTCTGAAAATATTTTTCTTCATATTTACACGCCCAAGTGAGCCCACAGAAGTAAACATGGTACTGTTTTGAGGGCGCACATGAGGTATTATTTCAACATGAACAGTATCCTCTCGTATGTGTTACAGCATACTTGGCTTTTTTCATTTAAGAAGTATTCTCTTTCCACGTCTATACATGGACGTCTATAAATTTATCTACTCTTGCTGACTGTGACATAGGGGTCCACAGTAAGGGCAGCACCCCGTTTATTAAGTCACTCCCCTATCGCTAGGCAGTTAGCCAAGCTCCAATTTTTCATTACAACAAACAAGGCTGAAATAAACATATACATGCCTGCTTGGGTACACGGTCAAGGCTTCTCCAGGGGAGACAGCAAGTAAACATACTGGATCACAGGATACGCTCATTTAAAATTTTAAGACTATTTTAAGTATTTAAAATTTAAAATTTTAAGACTAAGACTCCCTGTAGGAGCTGTACCAATATACACCAACTTCAGCACTCACAATCAAGCCCACTACTTAAGAGTCTGCCTCCCTTCTTCTAGCAAAGTGTATGTACTTTAAAAGTTTGCCGAGGGGCGCCTGGGTGGCTCAGTGGGTTAAGCCTCTGCCTTTGGCTCAGGTCATGATCCCAGGGTCCTGGGATGGAGCCCCGAGTTGGGTTCTCTGTTCAGCAGGGAGCCTGCTCCCCGCCCCCGTCTCTGCCTGCCTCTCTGCCTACTTGTGATCTCTCTCTCTCTCTGTCAAATAAATAAATAAAAATAAATAAAAAATAAATAAAAGTTTGCTGAACAGACCACATAAAAGACAGCACCTTGCTGTTATTTTCATTTGCCTCTCCCTAACCACTAGCAAGGCTGAGCTTCATTCCAAAAGCTTGTTTGCCATCAGTATCTCCTGTGTTTACACCCTTTGCCCAGATCCATTTACCAGTGTCCCTCTACCACCTGTCAATGCCTCTCTCTCAGTCATTCCCGTACCTTCTCCTGAATCTGGCCGCCGATGTTCCTCAGGGCCTCCTGGAAAACTCTGTTCTTGGGTTCCAGGCTCACACATCTCTGCAGGTCAAGGACAGCCTGATCAAGGCGGCCCAACTTCTCTAGGGCTTGGCTGCGCCGGTAAAGTGCTTTGACATCTCCTCCATCCTTTTCGATGGCTGAGCACAAACGGGAGCTCTGTCAGCACCCATGAGGCCACCGTCTCCAGGCAAAAGCAGTAGGGAAAGGTCTCGAGGGCCCGAGGAAGGTGGGGGGACAGATGTGGGACTCAGTATTCCAGCCTCAGAAAAGGTGAGGGTAGCTGCAGAGAAGGAAACGCCCGAGGAAGTGGGAAAGAGAGAAAGCAGAAGTGTTTCTGGGGCCAAAAGGAAAGGAAAATGTGAAGGTACGGTGGCCCCAGAGTCCTTGCCCACCACAGATCCACACTGCAGCCCACAGTCCCCTACCTTTGGATGCCTCGGTTTCTGCTTTGTCGTAATCTTCCTGTAAGAAAAGGAGCAGGAGCTTGAGAGGCTGGTCGTCTTCCTTTCAGGGCACTAGTTGGGCAGCAGGGCGGTGCTCTAGTAGCCACTCAAATCCCCACCACCCCGAGGCCCAGAAGACATCAGACAAGTAAGTGGAGGTGGCCTGGGAAGGTGAACACCCAGCCAGGACCCAAACAGCAGCAAGATGGTCAAACTGGGCCCAGGAAGGGCAGAGGAAGAGCAGCCGGCTCCCTCACCAGCTTGAGGTGACAGGCGGCCCGGTTTCGGTGCAGAATGGCCTGGTCCTGGGGCGTAGCGCCCAGACCTAACGCCTGGGTGTAGGCGGTCAGGGCGCCCTCGTAGTCCCCGCATTTGAACAGCTCGTTGCCCTCCTTCCGCAGCTGCTCCACCGCACTGGCCTGTGGAGGGAATGGGTGGAAACGTTGGGGGTGGGCTCAGGCCAGGGTCCGGGAGCTGAGAGACAAGAGACCGGGGGTCAGGGGCAAGTCCCATGGAGGGCCAAGACGGGGAGAAGGAGGCCGGGGTACGGTCAGAGCAGGTGGGAAGTGGTGATGGAACGGGAGGACCCGTACGCACCCCGGGGGTGGCGGGCCGGGGCTCGGGGGTGCCTGGACCACTCACAGTCATCGCGGAGTGGGCGTCCAGGACGCGCGCAGGCGCAGTCTCTGGGGCGGAGTGGGACCAGGCTCAGGAATCTGGCGTCGGATGCCCCGCCCCGGTCCTGCGTCAGAGGCGGAGAAGGGGCGGGGGCAAGGCGAGAGCGCGCCGGTGGGCGGGGCTCTGATCCGCGGTGCAGGTCCTAGTCTGTCCCCACCGGGACCTGCAGGGGGCGCGCGGCGGAGGACCGAGAGGGAAGTCGGCGGGGGCCCCGGCGCGGGCCCCCGCCCCGACCGCGGCAGAAGTGCAAGAGGTCGGCGGTCATCAGGGCCACGAGCAGCAGGGTATAGAGGCCCAGAGCTAGGAGCGGGCCCCGGCCCCTGTAGGAGAGGAGAGAGTATTAGGATGCTGGCCCCAGCCGCGCGCTTGCTGCTGCGGCCTGTCGGTTACAGAGCCCTTGAGAGTCGGAGAAAGCTCGGACACCCCTCTCCCCCGATAAATGTAGAATTCGTAAATAGAAATTCAGGGGGCTCACAGATGCCATGAAGCTATCCATGGACAGATTTAGTTTTGAAAACCCCGACTATAATGGATGTAATCCACGGACTACAAGATCCTCTCGGTCTGACACCTGTCCCACCTGACCCCAGCCCCACAGTGCACGAAATGGCTCCCTGTTACCCGCTTACGCAGCCCCCCTGAACTTCCTTTCACAGAACTGTTTGTAATTGTGTATTCACGCGATTTTCTGTTTGAAGTCTGCCCCTCCACTCGTCTGTATGCTACAAGCTTCCCGCCCCAGGACTGAAAAACAGTCCTCCGGATGAAAAACAGAGCTCCGGATGCTGGAACACGCTGTCAGTGTTCCAGTGGTTCGGGGGCTTGGAGTTCTCACCTGAGGATGGGTGGGGGCGGGAGGGCGGACAGGTTGACCTGGTATAAGGCCTCAAATTCAGCCCGGGTGCAGCAGGAGCCCCCTGCAGCCTGCAGGTGGCAGCAGTAGGCTTCCTCCGGGGTATCCGAGAGCCGAGGACAGAAAAAACCGGGGTAGTGGCGGCCATCAGCGTCCCAGGTGGTCTGGCACAAGTGGGGGTGGTGGGCCAACGCTGAAGGGAGGAGCAAGGGGGCTGGAGACTGGCAAGAATGGTCTGCCCGCACCCAACGCCAACCCTCTGGAGAGTGAAAATGATCAGCCCTTATCAAAAGGGCAGACTCCCTTCCTCCCCACTGGCTCCCCAGAGCAGCTCATACCCTGCTGAGTTGGTAGGGGCCTGAAGAGAGGTGCGCGCAGAGGAGACTGTGTACCTGAGAGAGAGATGGGCTGAGCAAGCGTCGCCCAGCTGAAGAGCAGCAGCAGCCCCACGGTCAGGCCAGTCAGCAAAAGGCCCAGCCTCCTCTGAAAGCCCATGAGAGGTCACGTCCACCTCAGCGCTGGTCTTAGGAACCCCAACATCTCTCTTTCTAAGCCATGGCTGCAGACAGCAGGAAAATAAAAATCAAAACCGCAAGGCCCCTGGGCGCCATGAACACAAACCTGAAGCTTCTATCACAGACCTCTGGAGGTGAAAGTGACTGAGGTTCTATATTCTATTGGAAACTGTGGGGACTGTGTCTCCAGCTGCCTAAGGTTTTCCGAACTGAAGGCGGAAAGGGTCAGAAAACTAGAGCTCAGAATGAGGCATGAGAGAGAAGTTGAGCCATTAGGCTGAAGAAGAGATAAATCCAGGTATGTTTCTCTCTACCCACTCTCAATTTCCAGGCTGCTGTGGAAGCCCTGGGAATTCTGGTTGTTCCATTTCAGGCCCCAGGGGCCTTGGTTGCAGCGTTTGGAGATTCCCTCCCTAACTTCTGCATCATGGCAACCACTAAGACTAGCTGAAAAACAAGGGCAAGTCCTTCCATTAGCTTTTCCCTTGAGCCCTTGTCTGCCCCAGCTACCAGCCAAAACATAAAAGCTACCAGTCTGATTGGAGTACTATACTTCGCAAACCAGTTCACAGGAAAAAGCTCTTCCAGAGTCTCTAGTTTTCTCTTACCCCTAAAACCTCATAGCAGCCATCTGCTGAGACAGGGATTTTCTCTAGAAGGCCCCAGGCCACCAGCCAGCAGTGCTGTTATTCCAGAGTCTGTGAAGACCTGACAATGTCATGCTCCCAGAACAGCATGACAGCAGTTATCATCTGAGGGGCACACAGCAGGTATCTAGGGACTGAAGCACGAACACTTATGGTACAAGAAAGAAATGCAGCACCTGAGAACAAAGAAGACAGTTCTTGCAGAAACATCACTGCTGCCTGGGAGTCTACACCTGAAGCAGTTAGGCAGGCTTCTAGTGTAAGTTCCAATTTCCAGAGGGTCAGGCTGGAGGGTCTTCTGGGCCCAAAGGTGAGGCTCCCACGTCCATACCAACCAGTTCCTCCCTGCAGGGGAAACCATTTTTTAGAGCACTTTGAGAATTTTCAGAACATTGACATTGAAGATTGTCTTTTCACAGGATGAGAGGATCCTTCTGTAGGACGTTGCCTTTGACCCTAGGAGGCCAGGTGACTTGTCCTTCCTCCAAGGCCACATAGTCCGTGTCTTTCTGCCCCGGATCCAGCACACTGTGAGAACACCGTCTTATTTCTTGTTTGTCTTCCTCCTTTGCCGAGACTGTGGGTTCTCAGAGAGGCAGGCCATGTCCTTCTTGCACCCCCAGCGGGGCAGCTCCTCTCACCAGTTGTTCTCTCCGCCAGGATGTCAGCTCCCCAGAAACCAGCCTGTTTGGGTCGGACTCCATAGTCACCGGCCTCCGCGGCGCCAGAGGGCGCTGTGGACGCTCTGTCTGGGTTCAAGGGGCTCCTGGGGCGTCAGTTGCCAGCCCCACCCGCGCGATGGGCTCGGAGGCGGCGCAGCTGGTGGAGGCTGCGGACTTCGCGGCCCGCAAGCACCGACTGCAGCGGCGGAAAGACCCGGAAGGGACCCCCTACATCAACCACCCTATCGGTGGGCGCACCGCCCGGGGAGCAACCGCAGCGGTGTCTAGGGGGTGGGGACCGGGAAGGGAACGCGGAGGGCCTACGCCTCATTGAGTACCTACACTGTACCGGGCTTTGTGCCGGGCACTTTTCGTGTTTAAGCCTCACAGCAACGCGGGACGGTGGGCATGATCGTTCCTCTGCACAGCTGACACCCAAAGAGAGTAAAGGTCGTCTGGCTAGTGAGAGGCCACATCTGGCTCTGCAAAACCCGCAGCACGCAGCCTGGGGCTCCCTCAGGTCTAACTTCCTGCTTTGTCACGTCAGGTGTGGCTCGGATCCTGACCCATGAGGCGGGAATCACTGACATTGTGGTGTTACAGGTAACTCCCCTCGTAGGCTAGGGTGGGGATCAGGGACCCCATTCGGCCCTGGGCAGCACTTGCCTGGAGTCACAGGGCTAAGGGGAAGCCTGTCCCCAGGCAGCCCTGCTCCATGACACAGTGGAGGACACAGACACCAGCTTGGATGAGGTGGAGCGGCACTTTGGGGCCCAAGTGCGGCGGCTGGTGGAGGAGGTAACAGATGACAAGACTCTGCCCAAGCTGGAGAGAAAGCGGCTGCAGGTGGAGCGGGCGCCCCACAGCAGCCCCGGGGCCAAACTGGTGAAGCTGGCAGACAAGCTGTACAATCTGAGGGACCTGAATCGCTGCAACCCAGAGGGTACGCTCCCCCGCCCCCCCCCCCCCCCGTTCCGAGGGAAAGGGGGGAGGTGTCCACCGTCTGGAGGCACAGGTTGGTTGGTTCGCGGGGGTGTGGGGGAAGAGCCTGGGCCTTCTAGTTGAGTCCCCCAGCTAATCCTACTAGACCACTCTGATCTTGCACACCGTGGAAGTGCAACAACTGTCAGGGGGACGTTTTCGGGACAGATCCCAGCGGGAGCTCATCTCCTGGCCCTGCAGCAAGCCCTCCAGGAAGTGGGCAGAAGGCAGTGCTATCATGGATGCCATGTGAGCAGTTTTCTGTCCATTCTCATGCAGGATGGTCTGAACATCGAGTCCAGGAATACTTCGAGTGGGCAGCGCAAGTGGTGAAGGGGCTTCAGGGAACAAACCGACAGCTGGAAGAGGCTCTAAAGCAGCTGTTTAAGGAGCGGGGCCTGACACTCTGAGCGGTGCTTGGAGCCGTCAGGGGCCCAAACTCCAGCCTTGGCCAGGCCAGCAAGACTCCCTGTTCCCGCCTTTCGGTGCCTCTCCATCTCCCTCCCTGACTGGTCCAGCCCAGGTACAAGAGGCCAAAGGACACTTGAGTCTTCTCTGAATGTGTCCTGCCGACTAAGCTGAGCCCTGGATTGTGGAAATCAGATGGAGCCCGTCCGATCCTAATGCACTCACTGCCCTTTCTCCAGGCTTGGGTCTGTTTGCATTCTGTATGAGCGAACTCTGGCCCCTCAGGGACTTGGGCTTCCGTCAACACTAGTTCATAAGTTATTATGTAAAAATAAAGCATTTTGGGTAAAGCTTTAAGCTCTTGCTGCTCCTTGCCCAGCCTGCCCAATGGGGAGCAGGTAGGCGGGATACCTGCCCTTGGGGGTCCAAGGACAGGTCAGGGCCCCGACCCCTCCCCTGCCCTCCCACTACCCCCTCCCCACCCTGGCTTCCTTATCAGTGAGATAGGCTGTGTAATTACTAGGGTTAGACGAGGTCACGTGTCAGACGGAGCCTGACACGAAGGTGTTCTAGAAATGGCAGGAGTCTCTCCTTTAAGAAGGTTGGTGGAAAAAAGTTGGACGGGATGACAGATGTTTTGGAAAGGAATGCCACCTGCTTACCAGCAACAACAGGACAGGGCCCGTGGGGGTGCTGCGAGTCCCTCACACCCCTGACCGCCCCGGAAACTCGTCGCCATTCGCAGCCCATCCCAGATCTCAGCCCCTCACTCCGGGTCCTTTGGTTGCTAAGTGACACGACTTCCGGTCGCCTCCGGAAGTGGCTCGAGGCGGCCCCACCCTCGGAGGCCTGTGGTGGGCGGGGTCTGGGAGAGGCGGCTGTCCGCTCCGTGGCGTCGGTGCGCAGGGGTCTGCCGGTGACGGATTTCTGGTCGCCGCTAGCCACTGAGGCTTATTAGCCCCTTGGAAAGGGCACACCTGGGGAAGGAGGAAGTGGTTGGGTCAAAGGCCATTTCGCGCTGGACCACGGTGGTTATTTACCCAAAGAAGGCTCCCGTGCAGTTTCTGCAGGAGGAAATGGTGAAGGGCCGCAAGAAGGCGACTTAAAAGGAAGTGAGTTTCAGGGTAGTCCCACGTAAACGGACCAGGAAAGTTAAAAAATTCAGTGTAATCCTCTGAGGCAGGCCTGGATGAGGTGTGTTGTGGAGAATTTTGGTTTTAGTTTAATCAATTATTTGGGGGAGGCAGAATTACAGGATTTTTAAAAACGTTATTCCTTACACTTAAATATATATAATTACATATCTACTTCTATAATTAGTAGTATAGTAGTAGTTTATGTATTGATAGTACATTTATTATTATACTATTAATAAATTTATATATGCTAAACCTGCAGTTTATATATTTACTATCAAAATATGTGTACCTGCAGCTTTTAAGTGGCTTAAAATGAAGGTTTCAGGACATTTAATAAAAATTCCGTTACTTACAGAATGCAGGGGTAAGTGGTCTCACAGGGTGCTTGATGTTGTACAAAAAAACCTTCTCACAGGTGTTACTTCATCTGTTCTGTATAATAACCAGACAAGGCAGTGCTGGGAAGGGATATTGTTCTCATTTTACAGAAACAAAACATGAAGCTCAGGGAGGTGAAAAGACTTGTTAATGGCCAAACAGGTGGGGCAGTGACAGAGTAAGGACAAGTTCCTTTTTTGCCACACTACTGGACCTTTAAAATTTTTATTTATCTTTTTTTTTTTTAAAGATTTTATTTTAATTTATTTGACAGAGATCACAAGTAGGCAGAGAGGCAGGCAGAGAGAGAGGAGGAAGCAGGCTTCCCGCTGAGCAGAGGGCCAGAGGCGGGGCTCGATCCCAGGACCCTGAGATCATGACCTGAGCCGAAGGCAGAGGCTTCAACCCACTGAGCCACCCAGGCGCGCCTATTTACCTTTTTTTAAAAAAAGATTTTACTTGAGAGGTACACGTGGGTGGCTTAGTCATTAGGTGTCTGCCCTAGGCTTGGGTCATGATCCTGGTGTCCTGGGATCCAGCCCCATATCCGGCTTCTTGCTCTGCGGGGAGCCTGCTTCTCCCTCTCCAGCTCCCCTATGCTTGTGTTCCCTCTCTCCCCATCTCTCTCTGTCATAAATAAATAAACCTTTAAAAAAAAGATTTTACTTGAGACAGTGAGAGGGAGAGCACAAGCTGGAGAAAGGGCAGAGGGAGATAACATCTAAGCAGACTCCCCAGTGAGAGAGGAGCGGGACGCAGGCTCAGTCTCACAACCCATGAGATCATGACCTGAGCCAGAATTGAGAGTCCGACACTTAACGGACTGAGCCACAGAGGTGCCCTTAACTCAATATGTATTTTTAAACAATCAGAAACTTGAAAGTTGGAATTACAGAATAAGTAACTTCTTCCGCTGAACCATTTGAGATTATAGGCATAACTCCAAGATACTGCAGGTTCAGTTCCAGACCGTGACAATAAGGGGGATATCACAATAAAGTGGGTCAAGTGAAACTTCCTGGTTTCCCAGTGTATGTATGTTTACACTATTCTGTAGTGTCCTAAGTGTGCAAGAGTGTTGTCTTTAAGAAAACAGCGTGTGTACCTTAATTTAAAAATACTCTATTGCCAAAAAAAAAAAAATGCTAATCATCCTTTGAGCTTTCAGTGAGTGGTAATCTTTTGGCTGGTGGAGGATCTTGTCTCCCTGGATGGCTGCTGACGGATCAGGGTGGTAGTTGCTGAAAGTGGAGGAGATGTGGCCATTTCTTAATAATTTAGTCTGCCACGTTGATTGACTCTTTCCACTAGTGGTTTTTCTGTAGTGAGCGATGCTGTCTGATAGCATTTTACCTACAGCAGAACTTAAACTTTTTTTTTTTTTTAAGTAAGCTACACACCTAGCATGGCCCCCAGTGCCAAAGCAGGGCTTGAACTCACGACCCTGAGATCAAGACCTGGGCTAAGATCAAGAGTTGGACACTCAACCAGCTGAGCCACCCAGGCACCCCCTAGAACTTGTCTTAAGTAATCTCTATACCCAACATGGGGCTCAAACTTACAGCCCCAAGATCAAAAGTCACATGCTCCATCAACTCAGCCACTCAGTAGAACTTTTAAAATGGGAGTCAATCCAAGTTTCTGTAATACTGTAAATCCTTGGTTGTCATTTCAACAATCTTAGTATCTTCACCAGTAGACTTCATCTCAAGAAACCATTTTGCTCATCCACAAGATGAGCTCCTCATCCACTCAAGTTTAATCATGAGATTGCAGCATTTCAGTCCCATCTGCGGGCTCCACTTTTTTTTTTTTTAAGATTTTATTTATGAAAGAGGGAGAGAGTGAAAGAGCAGGGGGAGGGGGGAGAAGCAGGGTCCCTGCCAAGCAAGGAGCCCGATGCAGGACTTGATCCCAGGACCCTGGGATCATGATCTGAGTCGAAGGCAGCCTCTTAACCGACTGAGCCCGCCAGGGGTCCCCAGCTCCACGTCTAATCCTAGTTCTTTTGCTATCCTCAATGACTTTCTCCACGGACATCATGAACCCCTCAAAGTCATCCATCGGGATAGGAATCGACTTTTCCAAATTGGAATCTTGTTAATGTTATTTTTTATTTCTTTCCACAAATCATGAATATCTTAATGGGATCTAGAATGGTGACTCCTTTCCAGAAGGATTATTGCTAAGGCTTTTGGTGTCATATCTAAGAAATCGTTGCCACAATGTCATGAAGATTTCCTCCTGTTTTCTTCTAAGAGTTTCATAGTTTTAGCTGTTCCATTTGGATCTTTGATCCATTTCAATTTTTGTGTGAGGTGTAAGATAAGCTTCCAACTTCATTCTTTTGTATGTGGATATCCAATTTTCTCAACACCATTTATTGAAAAGACTGTCCTTATTGCACTTAGAATATTTTGTCATAAGTATCACTCTTTAAGTTTACTTTTAAAAAATTTATTTTTTTAAAGATTTTATTTATTTATTTGTCAGAGAGAGAGAGATCAAGCACAGGCAGACAGAGAGGCAGGCAGAGGCAGAGGGAGAAGAAGGCTCCCCGCAGAGCAAGGAGCCTGATATGGGACTCCATCCCAGGATGCTGGGATCATGACCTGAGCCAAAGGCTGCTGCTTAACCAACTGAGCCACCCAGGCGTCCCTTAAAAAAAAAAAAATTAAATCATCTCTACACCTAATGTGGGGCTCGAACTTGCAATCCTAAGATCAGGAGTTGCATGCTTTACTGACTGAGCCAGCCAGGCGCCCCAGTACCTTTACCTTTAGCGGTGCTTGTGAGATCTATCCATGTCAATGCACATGAGTTGTTTAGCTCATTCCTTTAAACTACTTTCTAGTATTTCATTATATGAATGGACAGTATTTCTTTATGCATTCCCTTTTTTATTATCTATTTGTCAGAGAGAGAGTGAGTGAGCATACAAGCAGGGGGAGCAGTAGGCAGAGCAGAGGGAGAAGCAGGCTCCCCACTGAGCAGGGAGCCCGATGTGGAACTCGATGTTAGGACCCTGGGATCGTGACCTGAGCTGAAGGCAGATGCTTAACTGAGCCACCCAGGCGTCTCTACACATTCTCTTAAAAAAAAAAAAAAAAAATTATTTAAGCTCTGTGCCCAATGTGGGGCTTGAACTCACAACCCCAACATCAAGAGGTATACCCACCACTGGCTTATGCGTCCTGGATTTTCTCTTTTCCTAAAGAACACCTTTGTTCTCCCACTGAAATTTTGTACACTGCAAACTCTTAGCCTTCGCATGTTTGGAAAGCCATTTATCCCTCCCTCTGAATGGGAGTGCATCTGCCACCAGATCCCGGGTTGGCAGTCATATTCTCCAAGTCTGAATGCATTATTTCACAGACTCCAGGCACCTACTGATGCTTACGAGATGTCTGCCGGCGTTCCGGTGGTCTTTCCTTTTGGAGTTTCTCTCTTGTTGATTTGTAGGTTTTTTTCGCCTTTTTTTTTTTTGCAATATGTGTACAGGAGGACTTTTTTAAAATATCCCTTTCTTGGAACTTGGTGAGTGCTTCCATTTCAAGGACTCCTACATATCTTCCTTTCTGAAGAATGTACCCACGATCGTTTTGATGGTTTCCTCTTCCCTACTCACTAGTTTCTCCTAAAAAAGTGCTGCTAAATGCTCTGTCATTGCTTCCAAGTCTATCTGCCAGTTTTTTTCTTTCTCTTTGTATTTGAGAGAGAACATGGGAGCTGGGGGGCAGGGGTTGGGGCAGAGGGAGGGCAAATCTCAGGCAGGCTCCCCACCAGGTGTGGAGCCCGACATGGCTCAATCTCACGGCCCTGGCTGAGACCATGACCTGAGCCAAAACTGAGTTTACTCAACCAGCTGAGCCACACAGGCGCCCCTATCTGCCATATTTCTTAACCCTTTTTATATTTTCATTTTACCTCAGTGGTGGGTTCGAGGGATTCCTCAGCTCTGTTTTCCAAATGCACATGTCTCCGTGTCCTCTGCACCAAATCTGGTGCTTCTCCCACGTATGGAGTCTATTTCAATAAAGTACTTTTAGGGGCTGCTTATATTCTGTCACGTTTTTCCTTGCAGTCTCTTTGCTTTCTCATCCCGTGCTCCTTGCTCGACTTGGCTCTGGCCCCTTGGTCACTCTCGGTCACCCGTGTGTCCCACGCGGACTTGGAGGGCTCCTGGCCACTGCTCTTTCCCTTGAGCCGTTCTCTCCGTTCTGGGTCAGAGAGTGCCTCCAGTCCTAGGAGGTCGAGGCTTTTGCATTGTTAACCACTCACCATCCCAAGGCATCCAGGGTTGAGGAGGTAGCCTTGCGGGTGTGCTCACGCCACCAGTTCCAGTACAGGCCCCTGGGCTCCCCGCCAGGGAAACCCATCTCCCCCACCCCTGAGTGAGCTCCTCAAGGCTTTCACACTCTGTGCTGGTTTTTAAATCTTCAACCCTGTCGCAGGTTCCAAGGGCTGGGAAGTCCTTACCTCCCACCGCTCCGGGTCTCCTGTGCCCCCAGAGCTCACTTTCAATTCAGGCTTACCTCAATCGGGGGGTCCAAAGTCAGGACCCAGACTGGGTGAGGCTCTGCAGATCCACTTGGTCCCAGTAGCCGCTAAGAAGTTCTGAACTGATTTCCCACAGACCCCAAGTGACACCGAGGTTTGTTTCGATGGATCTGGCCTCCTCTTCTCTCACCTGTTCTTGCCATGAGACCTGCCCCCGCAGAGTGTTTATGTGGACGAATTTGTGGTAGTGAAAAACAAGAGATCTCGATTTGGGGCGGTGAGCCTCATTCCCACCACCCAGACTGCACTTTTCCTCCTCCGTGAGGGCTTGGGTGCCGTTAGCCGGCCGCTGGGACAGTGGGGGGCGGCAGGCGAGCTTCCACCGAGATGCTGTCCTTCCGAGGGTCTCTCTCTCTCAGCCCACCCCCTAGGGAAGCCGGGTCAGCGCACTCCGTGCCTGGCTCAGCCTGCACAGGGGGACTTGGTTCTTGGTTTCAATTCACCTTCCTGGGGTTCATTTCTTCTTGGAGGTGGGGTAGTTCTGAGTGGCTGGAGGGGTGCCGGGAGGAAGAGAATTCTAGCTCCAGGGGCTGACGTTGCTTGCATGTCATATCCTCCTTCTAATTCTGATTATCACCCTCCGAACGGAGGCCTCAGTGCCAGGGCTCCATGGTGAAGGACTGCAGTTTGCCTTAAAATCAAAGGCCCATTTCTGCACTACTGTATGCAAGAGAATCACCTGGAAGCTTGTTAAAAATGCAGATTCTTTTGAGTGCTACTCCCAGTTGTAGGGCGGTCCCAGCGAGTCTGTCTCCACACTCCAAGGGCCCTTGTCCCCACGTTCAGGCTCAGGAGCACCCCTCGCCCGGACAGGCCAGAAAGCTGGACCAGAAACAAACACTCCTGGTGATGTGGACCTCACCTTGAACTACGCTGCCTGGAGTTTGAAAAGGCCAGTGTGCAGGATTAAACATTGTTCCGGGCAGATGAGTAACTCCACGGAAAATCTAAGACCTTGAGATGTAATAAAGAGCCTTTATTCTGTTCATTTCCTGGGGGGGGGGGGGGGATGTCACAGAGTCTCCCTTATCATTTGGTTACAAGTCACAGGACACTAGCAGATACCACCTGCTGGGATACACCACTTGGCATTACTCATAAGATCACCGCTTCTACTTATCGAGCTCCTCTGTGTACCGGGCCCTCCGTGCTGAGCATCTCACATGGTAATCTCATTTCTTCTGCTGCGACTTAGCATTCCACGTGCCCTGGCCCAATGCTGGCGACAACAGCCCTGGGTGGTCTGGAAGAACTCTGGATGTCTGGGGAGCTGCTAGGCAGGCCTGGGGGACCCTCTCCAAGGACCCCAAAGCAAGCTTTTCTCCTGAAGTAATTAACTCATCAATATTGGAAAGGCTGCAAACATTTTTCTCCCAATTCCATCTGTGTTGGAACCAGAATGTTCTCCATCATACACTAACTTTTAATTTCTTGGGGTAGCCAAACCTGTTTATCGTTTCCCTCATTAGATCTTTTAGGTTTCATGTTCTGTTTAAAACAGAGCCTCTCACACCAGAAATATAATAATCTCCTGTATTTCCTTCAGTAATTTTGCAGTTGAACTTTTCTGGTTTCTTCCCTCTGGATCTAATAGTCGTGGCATCTGTGAGCTACAGATCTCTTACTTTGAGGGCCAGTTGTCTTAAAGTTCTATTTATTAAACAAGCCATCTTTTTTCCCCACTCCAAATACTCCTTTTACCCTACTAAGTCCCCGTCTCCCTGGGGGTCTGCTCCTGGACTCGGTCACAGGGGCCACTCCTGGGCATCTGAGGCCTTGGGGCGGTGGCTCAGGATTCGTGCCTTTCACCCCCTCGGCGCTCCCCGCCCCCGACTCCCCATCATTCAGAATTTGTTTAATGTTCTCACATATTTACTCTTCCATGAACTTGAGAACTCATCCAATTCCCAAAGCATCCAACTGCGCTGGAACACAGTGAACTTATGGGCTGATTCGGAGAGAAATGAAATCCTTCCGGGAGCATCGTGTCTGCCATGTGTGTCCACTCACAGAAGGATCTTAGCAGGTCTCCTGCGGGCTCTCTTACACTGTATGGGTCGGCCACGCTGTCGTCTGCAAATAATGACAGCTGTACCCTCCTCTCCTTCACCGCTTTCCCGCGGGGGTGACCGTGCCAGGACACTGCTAACGAGTGACGCGTCCTCGGCTCGCTTCCGACTTGTATGGGAATGCCTGTGGTTCTTTAGAATGTCACCAACTGCTGGTGTGCGACAGAGATTTCTGCTTTAATCTAGATTTTGATGTCTCTTTGTCATCTTAACTAAGATTTTTAATAAGGGATAGATCTTAAACTTAACCAAATACTGTTTCTGCATCTATAGAGACTACCGAAAGCGCTTCTCTATTAATTGAAGCTGAAATGAAGGCCAGTGAGCAGCCGTAATGCCTCCTAGCGTAGGCTATGTATCCCCCAGTCCCTGTGCCAGGCTTTCGTAGAGGACGAACCCCCTGCCCTGCCCACGCAGGGATGGGGCCGAACCTTCTCAAATCGCTCACACTCACGGGCGCCTGGAGGCCTTGCTTTCTTTCCAGGGAAAGGAAGTGTGCCAGGCCACATGCCCCCAGGATGGGAAGGAGCTCCCGAGGATGGTGGAGTACAGAGTACGGGAACCAAAGTGGGGTCAGGGAGGATGGAGGATGCCCCACGTCCCTGTCAGCAGCCCACACATCAACATCCAGACCAAGTGCCTGCGATGGGAGGGGGACTTGGTGCTCTGCACTCCGGCCATGGCATGGTCTCTCGTGAGTCCTGCCGCACCACAGGCCTGAGCCAGGGTGTGCGGGCCAGGGAGCACCTACGGCAGAGTCATCACGGAAAGCAGGGCTCCCTCCTCAGCCCCACTAACTCCCTCCTCCCAGCCGTCGCTCAGCGACTGCTGGTCACATCTAGCCAAGCAGTCCTTCCAGAGCCGGAAGGTCACCCTCGAGCCGGCTCCTGCCCGCAGTGACCTAGGCGCTGGGCTGCTACCCACTCAGCCGCCCCTACCGCCCCGGCTTCTCCTCCACCCCGTTCTGGGACAACGTGGGGTGCTTGAGCCTGTGCCCACCTGGGCGCCACTCACGACCCAAAGCAGAGGCTGGCCCCGTGCGCTCTGACCCTGGGCCCTCTCGCGTCTGCCCTATCTACCGGACACGGGGCTTGGGGCTGCCCCTGGACACAGAAGCAAAGATAAACAGAAAATGAGGGCACAGCCCAGCGTGTCACAGTTCTGAGAGGTAGATCGGGACAGGATACCCATCCGGTTTGCCCAACCCGACCTTGTGTGAGAGGCAGTCTCTTGACGCGCTTTCTCTCCAGGCCACAGGACGCCCTAGCCCAAGCGGAGGCGAAAGGTGGCAATCTCCATGGGCTCCAGATAGACGTCAGTGCTGTTGGAGGGTGAGGCCAGGGGGTACAGTAACGTCAAGGAGGTCGGCTGCAGGAACCCCACGTCCAGGCCATGGAAGAGGCTCCCCAGGGCCACCTGTGGAGAGGGATATCGGACGGGGCTGTGCTGGGCACCCTTCCTCTGTATGTCTTGTCACCTCTTGGAGAAGCCCACGGAGACAACACGGAGCCTCCCTGCACGTGGGAGTCTGTGTGACGTCTCAGAGGGTCCCTGGGGTATGCTCGGCTCTGAAAGCTGCCCATGGGCCACAGGGTAGGCAGTGCCGCCCAGAGCCGTGAGCTCCTTGAGGTCGGGGACCACATTGGGGTCCACTCTGGACCCGCCAGCACCTGCCCAGGCCGTGGCACACGGAGCCGAATATCAGCGCCAGCTTAACCCACGAACAGAGCTCCCAGAGCAGCAGCATGAGCTTCTGGGGCTTTCCACCTTGTGCGACAGCGGTCCCTGCTTGCGGAGCACAAGTTCTCCAGCTGTGTGTCTCACCTGGAACGTGCCCCCGCCAGGCCTCGCTTGCTTTGAAAACACCCATCGACAGCTTCTCTCTCTCTCCAAAACACCCCGGAGGGACCCCAACCCCCAGTCCCATCCTCACTGCCCACCTCACAGCAGCCTCCCCATTTTCCGGCCCATACCTTGCCTTGGCTTGTGGTGCAGTTGAAGCCCAGGTTCTTGGCCTCAAGGCCACAGTCGAAACCCTTGCGGTGTAGGATGAGTGCAGTTTCCGCCGAAGGCAAGGCATCATCCTGGGTGACAGACACCAGGGGCGGTAGGAGGTCGGGGCTGCTCAGGGCTCATGCGGGGGTGGGGGGGCAGCCCTGCTCCCCAGCAGGCAGGACCAGGATGGGGAGGAGTCTGGGGCGCGACAGGCCAGAGCCTGATGGGGACACTCACCTCGGCCTGCAGCGTACGCAGGTTGAGCAGGTGGAAGTCACAGGGCAGAGCGGAGGCCAGGGGATGAAATGAGTGCAGGCCAGGGCCCGGGAGCTGCCTCTTGGCCACGGGCAGGGCGAGCACTGGGGTGTTCAGGTACATGGAGGTCAGGTGGCTGAGGAGGGACGGGTAGCTGGTGGAGCGGCCATCCCGGACCTGCGAGGTTGGCCGGAGATGCGCGTGAGGGGGATGGTAAACGCACGCCCGGGTCAGTTCCTCTGGGAAGAGCTTCCCCGATGTGTCTGGGAGGCTCCAGGAGCCTTCACACGGGGCCACTTTCCATCTCACACAACCTAGAAAGGACTACTTGCTAGGCTCTCTCTCCTCGACTCTGCGGGGTTTTGCTTCTGTGACGTTAGGAGCATACACAGCCCATAGCCCAAGCACCATCTCCCATCACCGGGATTCTCAGAGTGGGGAAGCGAACGGGAAAGACAGATGTGTGTCTCACGCAGGCGGAGGGTGTACTCGAGTATCCTGCAGTTCGGGTGCAGCCCCACGTCCACAGCACCAGCCCCGGTCCTCGGGCCCGGGGGGCCCCACAGCTGAGCTCGCCGAGGACAGCTGCTTAGGTGGCTGACCTGGACTTCCTCTAAGGTGGCTACTTGTCCGTATTCTGGACTTCTGTCCTAGCATGACCCTCCTGCCCGTCACCCAGAATCTCTAGCTTCCCCTTCCCCTGACCTCCGTCCCTCCCCCCCAAGCTCTCTCCCGTGGCTCACTATGAGCCACTGATATCTCCTGCTTCAGCAGCCTTTATACCCGCACCTGCCTCCAGCCTCCCTGGAGATCCACTACGCACTACTCCCGCTGTTAGAGCGACAGCTCAGGGCCAAGCCTGCCTGCTCGGGTCCCTCCTGGGCCTCCAGTCAAAGTCCAGGCCCTTCTACCAGTCCAGGCCCACGACAGTCTGCCCCGAACGACCCCCAACCTCTTGCTAGCCCAGCAATGGCCACTAGAACTTTCTGCCAAGACAGAGACACTATACCTGCGCTGGACGGCAGAGTAGCTGCCAGCCCTATGTGGCCATGGGACACTCAAAGCGTGGCTGGTGCGAATGAAAAACCAAATTTGGTATCGTATTTAGTTTTAGTTAATTTAAATAATCACGTGTGGCTAGCAGCTACCACACTGGACAGGCAGCTCCAGGCAGGGCTGCTGCCCATTCACGCAGTCTCTCCTGTCTTCCGCCCTGTGCCTCAGTTCATGGGATCAGATCAGACCCCCACTCATCACTGCTGTGCTTGGCCGACGCGCCCCCCCGAAGCTGTCCTCTGTGACCTCGGCTCATGATGTTCTCTCCCTCCTGAGCACCAGGGGGCAGATTTCTACCTTCATTTTACACACAGAGCTTACTCTCCACCCCCCCACCCGCCACCCCCAAGCGAAGTCCTAGGGAGCAGGGTGGGGTGAGGAACGCAGATGTTTGTGTCCCCCTCAGGCCTACAGCACAACAAGAGCTCAGGATCTGCATGGTGAGTGAGGACTGAGCCACGGCCTCGGGGGACTGAGTGGCAGGCTCCATCATCTGCAGGCGCAGCGTCCAGGCACAACTCGCTACCACTAGTCCGACACCCCATCGCTGGCCCTTACCTCGAGGTCACCGCTCCTGCTGCTGTGAAAGACCAAGTCCCTAAACATGGCTGCCAGTTTGGAGAAAAAGCCAGGCTGGTGGGGGCAAAGAAAGCCATGAGATGCGCGGGGCTGCAGCAGAAAGGGCTAGAGGACGCGGTGGGGGCCGGGGGCGCAGAGAAAGGCGGGAGATGCCCTGGGAGACGGAAGTGCCAGGCTGCCTGGCAGAGCATCAGGATCACTCCCCGCACCCCCGGAAGAGCCCTACTCTCGCTACCCCTCGCCCGCCTCTAGCTCTGCCGCCCAAGGACCAGCCTGACCTGGCTCCCGGGGACGGAGGCCCGGAATTTACCTCACTTCCCAGGCTTCGCCGCTCCAACAGGAGGCGGAAATGGTTGCAAGTTCTCTTGTTGTCTTTGAGCCCTTGGCCCAGACCCCGGTTGTCGTCCTGCATTAGCCGTCGGTCCAGGATCACCTCCAGCTGGCCTGGGGATGCTAACTGTGAGCCACAGGCCTGTGACCCCCCATCCCCACGCAGATACTGGGCTTTGGAAGAAGAATCCCAACCACAGGCCCCAGGAGACCCGCCTGGTGAGCTCGCCGGACGCAGAGTCACCGAGCAGAGGCAGAGCCGTGGGAGCTGGAGCTCAAAGGGAGCTGAGTGGGGGCTGGTGTCCCAGAAGAGGAAGCAAGCGGCCCAGAGCAGGCAGGCGGGCCCTGTGCCTCAGGCAGGGGACCCTATCTGGACTGGCCACATCAACAAAGTGAAGAAGCAAACAGATGTGCTTGGGGGCGGCCCCCAGAGCTCCCCCCACCCCCCCACCCCCCCCAGACTTTGTTGTGACTTTGTTGCAAATGGAACACGTGCCTGCCCACCCCTGCTCTACACTGGGACAGACTCCAGCTGGGCTGCCTTGTCCGTCACAAGGAGGGCACAGGGGACAGGCAGATGGCAGATCAGACATAGGCTCAAATTAGGTATCATTTTGGGTTGCCCTGGGGAGAAGGGATGGCAGAGGAGCTCCGAGGCTTTCTTTGTAACATACCCTCGGGGAAGGGGCTCCCTGCAAAGCTGACGTGTGTCGGCATGTGGGGCTTTCCTAGCACCTGCTTTTTTAAAGAGTCTCCTAAGGGAGTCTACTCAGGGGCCCCTAACCCTCTCCCCAGCCCAATTCTGACTGCTCTAGTTCCTAAGTCTTTTATATGCACGGGTCCATTTTAAGACTTCTGGGTATCTTTCCAGAAAAGGCTGCTCACGGTAAAAACAATAATCTCGGTGGCGCTTGGGTGGCTCAGTGGGTTAAAGCCTCTGCCTTCAGCTCAGGTCATGATTTCAGGGTCCTGGGATCGAGCCCCACATCAGGCTCTCTGCTCAATGGAGAGCCTGCTCCCCCCCGCCTCGGCCTACCTCTCTGCCTGCTTGTGATTTCTCTCCTTCTGTCAAATAAATAAAATATTTTTAAAAAACGATAATCTCAGGGCACCTGGGTAGCTAGTCCGTTAAGTGTCTGCCTTTGGCTTGGGTCTTGATCTTGGGGTCCTGGGATCGAGTCCTGCACTGGGATCCCTGCTCAGCGGGGGGTCTGCTTCTCCCTCTCTCTGCCCCCTGCTTGTGCTCTCTCTCTTGCTCTTTCTCTCAAGTGAACCAACAAGATCTTTAAAAAACAAACAAATAAAAAATAATCTCTGAACACCTTGTTTCCCAAAAGGGCAGAGAGAACCAAGGCGGGGGCACACCAGGCTCAGCTAGCAGCCAACGGTACAGACAGAGCTGGGCACAGTCTGACAGCAGGGTGATCCTGGGTGAAGGGGGAGCAGAGCCACACTCCTTCAGCAGGGCGTCAGGCCTCCACAGCCCTGGCCACCAGCCCCCAGCACAACCTGGGCCGGGCACTCTCAGCTCAGCCCTGCACAAAGGCTCCATCCCAACACAGAAAGTCGGAAGGCCTCAGAGGCCAAGTGCAAACTGTTCTTTTTACCCTGAGGACATGGAGCCACCTCAGCTTGCCTGGCATGGCCCAGCTCCAGCCCAGTACTCCTCCTGGCTTTGTTTCAATTCTTAAGAACAATAATTCTTTTAATGGCTGTTAATACAAAAAGAATATATCCTTCTCTTCTTTGCTCAATTTTTTTAAATTAAAAACATCTTTTTTTCCATAAGAGAACAAGAGGCTGGGAGAGGGAGAGATAGAATCTCAAGCAGGCTCCATGCCCAACGTGGAGCCCAACACGGGGCTCGATCCCACAGCCCCGAGGCCATGACCTGAGCTGAAATAAAGAGATGCTTAACTGACTGAGCCACCCAGATGCCCGTTAAATATTTCATTATAACATCAAATGCACTTTTCCAACTGTCCCTACCTCCACCCCTGGCCAGGAAAAGGGGGCCACACAGCTTGGTTGAGAATCGCTGTTCAATACCCTGGTGTTTCTTAAAAGGATCCAACAGGAACCCATCCCCAGGTCACCTCCATGGCTGCCTCCCCTAGGAGAGAGGGTGACAGCCGGCATCTGCCTTCCTGCTGTGCCCGAGTGACCGACAGGCGCTGCAGATGTTCTCCAAGCTTGGCGGTGATGCGGACCGCAGGGTGGGGCCCGCTGAGAGGAGGCCCTGGGCACAGATCAGGCTTCTGCCTCCTCTTCCACTCTCAGTGTAGCTGTGCTCCCCACTCACCATCGTGCAGGCTCGAGACCCCCAGGGCCTGGGCAGTGTGCAGCGTGAGGCGGTCGCGGGCGTCCTGGATGTAGGCCATGACCGGCATGGGGTAGAAGTTGGCCTGCAGCGGCAGCTTCTTCAGATAGCGCCGGGGCTGCACCTGGGAAGGCAAGGCTGGCAGATCAAGGATACCCGGCACCCTCTGGGCCCCAGGGGTCCCCAGTCGGAAGGGGCCCCCGATCATTCTCGCCTCGGATTCCTCTTCCTCCACCAGGGAAGACTGCTCTCAGGGCCCCGGGAATCACCTGAAAGCCGTTGAGGTCCGTGAAGAAGGCGCCCTGGCTGTCAATATCTGTGTGGATGCGCAGGGCCAGCTCCTGGTTGACATAGTCGCGGATGTCCACCAGGGATGACATGTCCAGCGATAGCCCCTCCACCCCTGGGCAGAAGGACAAAGGGAGAGCGTGGACAGGCCTGAGAGACAGCCTGGGGGAGGCTGTGCCCAACCCGCCAGCAACTCCCAGCGTTTCCGCAGGACCTTCCCCGCAAGAGAATTAACGTCCTTCTCGTCTCAAACGATACGTTTGTTGGAAACAGGCGTGAGCAGAGAACAGGCAGAAGGTAGAGCGTGGCCTAGCTGGTGCAGCCCTGACCTTTCTTCTGACCTTCCTCGTCTGCCGAGCTCACCTGGCAGATTATAAAGCCGGACCACCTGGCGGACATGCTCATAGTAGGCAACCACCTCCGAGAAGAAAGGGCCTTCGGTGACACGCAGCACAGGGGGATCCTTGGGGACATAGGGCTGGGGACAGGGCAGAAGGCAGCTGAAGCCACAGCACAGAGGGCAGAGCGGGGAGGTACTGGCCCAGTGCTGCCAGCCTGAGAGCCCTGGCTGAGCCGGCCCAAGGCCCCAGCCGCTCCTTGGTGCACCCCACTCCCACAGGCAGCCGAGGCCAGGCCCCTGGCAGGCAGGGACGACCCCGGAAGGAGGCCCGTGGCCACCCCCTGCCCGCTGCCTCGGTTCACTGGGCTCCTCGGACTCCCGGATTTTTGAGCAGTCTTAGGGTTACCTGGGCCTCCCCATCAGGCAGGAAGAGGTAGGCTCCACTCTTGTCCTTGGATGCACGGGTGCCATAGATGAGGAACTCCATGTCCACCCTCTGCTCCTGCTCCTCGTCCACCCTTCGGATGCTCTGCCAAAAAACACAGCCCTGACCCCTGGCCCCACACCAGCATGTCAGGCCGCCCCCTGGGAGGGCACGGACGAACTTCCCCGAGGAGCCGGCCCAGCTTCCCCGTGCCGCCCCCTCCCGCCGCTCAGGAGCCGAGAAGGCCCACTCCGGGGTCCCCGACAGGCAGCAGCTCAGCACCCCCACCCCCACCAGGCAGGCCCTCCTCAGCCCTGGGCCCTGGCTCTTTACCTTGAGGAGCCCAGTGAGGCCTGAGAACCAGACCTGCATGTAGCGGTTGCTGAGAGCGAAGTCACTGGCGCCAGAGTCGATGACACGCAGGGGGAACGCGTCCTGCCTGTTGACGGACAGCTGCCGGCCGTGCAGGTAGATGCGCACGGAGGCTGGCAGGGTACGGGGCCCGTCCAGGCCCCGCTGCAGCTGCAGCACACCGAGGCCCAGGGCTGGCAGGCGGAGGGGCACAGACACCTGCCGGCACGGGAGGGGTGAGGAAGGGAGCAGTGAGGAAGGCAGGGGTGAGAAAGTGCAGCCCACAGCGTGGGCATCCATTCTGGGTACAGGCCTGGGAGTCTAGTCCCGGGGCATTCACTTCTTCACTGAGAAAGGCTGAGCAAATGCCCACACCTGGAGGGCCTCTGTGCCCCCACCCCTGCCTCTGAAAGTCGAGGGGACGTCACTTGCCTCTGGTCAGACTTTCAGGAGTCTCATATGATACCTGAGAGACTATGAAACAGGAAGCACATGGCAAGGCAACCTAGCCCCCATTTTTTGCTCTTCTCTTACCCCACCAAACTTCCCCTTCCTTTGGAGGACAGACTCAAGTCCCAGGAGTGACTGTCTTCTGGGCAACCCCCTCCCCAGGACCCCTGTCCCCAACCAGGGCAGGAAGCAGGAGGGTGGGAGGCTCATGTCCCAGGTGGAGTGAGGCCCCGGGGAGGGGCACCAGGTCAGCACTGGGGGGCTGCCGGGGCCCCCCCGGGGGGCCCACCAGCACCGGGGCCCACGCACCGGGCCCCCACTCACCTGGTAGACATCGGCGACCATGTTGGTGGCAGAGCTCCAGTGCGCACTGATCTGCACGGCCAGTGGCTGACCGTCCTCTGAAAGGACACGCACTCGGGGTGAGCTGACCAGCAGGGACACCACACTGAACCGCTCCTGATCCAGGGGGTTGAAGAGCACCACATACCTGTGGGGAGAGGCAGGCTCGCTCACCTCGGAGGCCACGGGCTCTGGGCAGTGGGAGCAGAGCAGTGGCCAGGCCACGTCTCACGGTGCCTGGGCAGGCATCAGGGAGACAGTGCTGGGAGCCGGGGGACTCCACCTCTGCGCCTGGCCAGGTCTGGCTCACCTGGGGGCAGAATCCAGCTGGATTACTGTCCGCTCCGGCAGGGCGTCATGATTTAAGCGGGTGTCATCCTGGGGATTAGATGGGTGGGAAGGAAAGAACCGTCATGGGGCTTGGCCCAGCTCAGGGTCTTGTCTCCTCCCCAGCCCCTGCCTGTCCAGGCTGTGGACCACCAGCCGCACTGGGCACCGATCTTTCCCTCCAGGGCAGGCAGGACAGGAAGAGGGATGCCCTCTTGGATAAGACTGCACACTCCAGAGAGCACCCTGAGCAGATGGAGAAGTGGGGCTCACCATCTGGAGGAAGGGCGCCTCAGGCGCGAAGCGGTAGGTCTCCTTGTCCCCCAGCACCAGATAGTGAGCCGCATTGATGATGACCTGCTTCAGGCTGACAAGGGAGCGCAGGAGCCTGGGGGCACAGGAGGCAGGAGCGGGGCCATGGAGAACACGGCCACAGACAGACTGCCCACTTTCCCAGCAGGAGAAGCCCTCGGCAGGCCTGCCCACTGACTGCCCAGCACGGCCTTTCTTTAGGACAGTGGGCAAGGACATGGATCCGGCGGGGAGGAGGGGGGGCCCCCACCTGATGCCATAGTCTGCCACGACCGCCTCCTTGGCGGTGCCGGTGATGGCATCGTGGTGCTGGAAGAGGCCCAGAGTGCGCCGAGCTTCCGTCAGAAGGGCAAAGTCCGAGAGCGGGTACTGGCTGGCCAGTCCAGAGCGGCGGGCGTGAGCGGCAGCCAGACTGTACAGTATCTCCGCACCCCTGCCCAGAGAGAGCGGTCACACTCTTGCCCGCACGACCCCCAGGTCTGCCGCACTCAGCATGCCCTGTCCCCTTCCTTCCACCACAACTCTGCCCGCCTTCGTCTCCAAGCCCTTCTAGTGCATTCTGAGCCAGTCCAGCTCCTCCTGAAACCCTGAAGGCTCATTCTCCTCCCTCTGGCCTGGAAGTGAGGGTGAGCCTCACCGCAGGTGGGCTTCCAGGACCCGGTCCAAGCTCTTGTAGAAGGGCCGAGAAGTGTAGTAGCCGGTCCAGTAATGGTCCTCCCGGTCCGCGTAGGAGAAGAAATCTCCGCTCAGCACAGGGAAGCCTGGAGGCCGGGCCCCTGGCTCCACTCCGGTCTTCTTGTACAGAGCGTCAAAATAGTCAGAGAGGGTGCCAAACTGGGCCTGCGGAGACCCCAAAACCCGCTCCCATCAGTTCCAGAGCTTCTAGAAGCTGTGGCCCCCAGGGCTGCAGCCAGGCACTGCAGGCAGGGATTCTGCCTGTATGCAGGCAGTCGTGGCACATCCTGCCGGCAGGACCGTACACAGACGCGGGGCGGCCCAGGGAGGAACTCTGACAGAAAAGGGAGACTCTTGCCCAAGAGTCGGGCACAAACCACCCCCCGGAGCTGGTAGCCTCCCAGGCCAGTCTGCAGCACTGGGGAGGGACCCCCCACCGCACCCCGCAGCTCTGCGCCCCTCCCACCTGCACATGGAGGTCAGGCTTGCTGTTGAGGAAGTCAAAGAGACGCTGGTAGTTGAAGAACTGGGCATCCCACTCCTGGGGCTTGTCGTATCGGAAGTCATCCCCCAGCGGCACCAGGAGGACGTTGCTTCGGAACAGCCGGGACTTTTTCCGGTACTGGTCCAGGAGCAGCGCGGCCCTGCAGGGGGGTAAGGGCACGGCCCCGCTGGAGTCTGGGCCTAAGAGGAACGGAGCTGAGCCAACCCCAGAGGACCCCTGAACATATCCATCAAAGAGTCACAGGGCCTGCAGTGGGCACCTCCCAGACTGGGAGACCTGTGCCCGGGAGCCCCATGTTCTCTGGATAGTTCTGAAAACCAGGGACGTCTTCCCAGGCTGGGCTGTGGTTTCTGGCTGCAGGTCCTGGACATCACGGTGGCCCTTGGACACCACATGCAACACAGCACCTCCCCCACCTTCTCCAGATGCAAACCACACTCCTCTGTGCCTTCCATTCCCACTCCACAAGGCCAGCTCCTCTGTCTCCTGGGTCCCTCCATCCCCAGCGGTTCCCCAGCACGGTGTGCCTGTGTCCCTCAGAGCAAGGGCCCAGCACTGGAGGCGGGAGTCCAGGTGAACCACCTGCCTGCCCCCTCAGCCAGCTGGCGTGCAGGGGCATCAGCAGGAGAGTCTCAGGCAGCCCCACTGTCACCCCGCGGAGCCGATGTCAGCCAGCATGCACATTTCCCATGCCTGAGGTTCAGCAAGGTCCTTTCTTCTCATCCTGAACTTTTCTATGCTGTTTTCTGAGGCTAAAGGGGGAACCTTACGTTTATAACTAGTATATCTCACCAGGTTGGATTCGACCCATATCACACACAACCTGTTGCGATCTTGTGGGATCCTGACCCTGACACCCGGCTTCACTTTGCCTACCAGTTAGTGGCACAGCACACCACCACAAAGAGCCTAGAACCAGAGCCAGACTAGGCCAGCTCCACATGGACAAGGCTGAGTGACCCTGGGCAAGTTACTTAACCTCTCTGGGCGTCAGTTTTTATAAAATGAGAACATCAGTACCTACCATCATGATGTTTTGAGAATTAAAACTAAATGGGGGGGCCTGGATGGCTCAGCGGGTTAAGCCTCTGCCTTCAGCTCAGGTCATAGTCTCAGGGTCCTGGGATTGAGCCCTGCATGGGGCTCTCTGCTCGGCGGGGAGCCTGCTTCCCAGCTCTCTCTGCCTGCTTCTCTGCCTACTTGTGATCTCTCTCTCTGTCAAATAAAATCTTAAAAAAAAAAAAAAAAAACTAAACGAATTCGTATATACTGAACACTTAGAACGGCGCCTGGCACATACAGCAGAAACGATAAATACACATTTGTCATTTTCTTTTTCAGTCAAGTAACTGGTAAAATCAATAGAAAATCAGAGCCTCGAAGCCTCTCGTTTTAAGTCCCTCTTTTCAGACCAACCTAGTAATTGGCATGTTGTGGGTACCATGGTTCACCCAGCCACTAATCTACTTAACTGTGCTGACCCAGCTGGTACTATCCTACTCTGCGCTCAAGGGAGGACCCCTCGAACACCCTCTCCCCCTAATTCCTCAGCCTAGTAAGCCTTTCAAAGAAGACAGAGTTACTCTTGTGACTTGCCCTCTGCAGACCTGGGCTGGCATCGCAGGTCACAGCTGCTGCTCTAGGACATACCATGCCTTAACAGCCCTACACTTTTGTTTAGAATCAGCGTTCAGATTTCTGAGTTTCAAAAACAAAAGACCATTTTCTTTCCCTTTTGGTCACACATTTCGCTTCTCGGACCTCATGGAAATCTGAGTTACTGCAACACGAAAACCAGTTCAACTTGTTATATTCTCAAGGCCATTTGGTTCCGGCCAACCCACTGTTCTAGATCACTCTGCATCTGCCCTCTCCCGGGGCGGGGGCTGACTTCAGCAACAGAGACATCTTTAGGGGTCCCTAATGACCCTCGAGGGCACAGGTGGGCTTTCTCTGAGGCTGGGGGCTCTTGGGCAGGACTGAATGTGCATCTGAATGGGGGCTCCTGGCCAACTTTGAGCCAAGGCAGGATGCCTGTGCTAAATGAAGGCATATTAGGCCACAAGGTGCAAGGAAATTCACTTATTTTGAGAACTGTTCCCTTCTGAGTCAATCAACCGGCTCTGGCTGGGAAACATCCTCATTTGGGAAAATAGAACCATTCTGGACAATTCCAGTTTTCACAGAGGTTCAGTAAAGGGGCTGCCACCTTAGTGGCTGGGGACCCGAACTCACCCCCTCCGCCCATTCCCCTTTCTACAGAGGTACAAACCCCTCTACCCCCTGTGAAGCAGAGCCCAGCCTGAGGCCAGGTCTCCCGGCTCCTCTGTGTGAAATGGCCCAGTGCAGGCCGGGAGCGAGTACCTCTCAGCAACGTTGGCCTCTGTGACAGCCCGGGGTGGCACCTTCCAGGGGCAGTTGATGCGTCCACCCGGCAAGCGCTTGAAATCGAACTGGCAGCAGATCTTGGGATCCGGCCCGCAGGTGTGGGGCACGTCATAGCTGTAGAAGGGCATCATGTGGCAGAAGATGTCCGTGTTGGCGTCTGAGTCTGGAGAAGACAAAACGGACTGTCAGCCTGCAGCAGGCAACCCCGGAGCTGGGCACGGAGCCCACGGCGTCTCCAGGGGCCGGGCCGCTCAGACCTGTGGGACAGACAGCAGACCACGGGTGAACGTGACCCCCCAACCTCCCCCGAAGGACAGCACTCTGGCCACCGGCATTAGCTTTTGCTGGTCTGCTCCGGAGCCCACCAGGTCTTATTTCTCATCCCCCTGTCCTTCCCCAGGGAGAACTGAGACACACCCCCCCCCAACACCTGATCTTACCCCAGGTCTGCCTCCACATGAACTCCAGACTGTGGGTGGCAGCAAAGTGCTTCTTGATGGCATAGTGCACCCTCTGGATCAGCATGCTGGTCAGGTTGGCACGGCGCAGCAGGTAGGGAATGGTGGAGCTGTGGCCGAAGGGGTCCACTGCCCAGCCAGAGCGCGGGGTTGCACCTGAGATGACACGGGAGCCACAGGTGGGCTTCCTGGTCCTGGGGAACCCAGCTCCCTTCTTGTCATCATGCCAGGCCCAAGCTGGTGGAATCCGCCTAGAAGGGAACCCCCCACCCCCGCCAATCCCTGTGCCTCACAGGCCCCTGCTGCCTCCTGGGCCCAGCTATGGGGACAGACCCCCATTCTTGAGCCCACACTCACCGAGGTTTCTCTCCAGCCACTGGTGGCCCTCAATGAGCTGGTCAATGAGTGCAAAGTAATGGGAGTTGGCCTCGTCCGGCATCACCCAGCCTCCTGTCACAATCTCCAGCTGCCCGTTTCCCACCAGCCTGGAGTGAGGGACTCACACTCAGCGTGGGGCAGGGATGCTCTGCCCAGTCCTGCCAACCAGAAGTGCCAGGACCTGTGCAGGCTTGCCTCACCGAGCCCACTCGCCTCACCCAGCCCAGCCCAAACCCAGAACCAACAGAACAAATGAGCCCCCTCCTCTCCCTACCATACAACCTCCATGCTGTCCTGGCCTGGCCTCTCTTTGGACCTCCATCTGTGCTTCCTGGGGCCAGGTCCTGGGGTCCTTCTTTGCCGGGCACGCAGCTTCATGTGACTCTGATTTCTCCTAACACCAGTTCTTGTCTTCTTTGCCTCGGCCCCTCTGCCATCGCTCCTCCCTGCCCTGCTTCCCTCTGCCTCTCCCTGCCACATTGGCGCCCACCACTTGGCCTCCAGCTGCTCTGGCAGCCATCCCGGGGCCCAGATGGCCACCCTCCCATGCGGACTGCTGGGCACTGGCCTGCGGACTGCTGCTTTCTTCTGGGCATTGATGTTGTCCCACCACTTGGCGAAGAAGGAGACTTCCGCCCAGAGGAAGCGCCGCCGGGGGTCCTCCTGCAGCTTGCCCACCATGCTGTTGAGAATGTGCTGGGTTTGCTCCGTGTAGTACTTGTCAAAGGTCTTGATCCAGCCTGAGGAGCCAACACAGGGTCCCCTTAGGACGCCAGCCTCTTCGTGGGCCCCTCCCTTACCCCTGCCATCGGAGACCGCCCCGCACAGCCCGGCTACCAGGGCTCCGCCGGGGCCTCACCCGGGTCATTGTGGGAGTGAGGCACCACGAACACCTGCAGGTCTTCAGCGTCCCAGTCGTGGGGGCTGTAGGAGATGTCGAAGCCTTGCTTCCACACACCGCCATCCACGTTGTCAAAGGGCAGCTCCTCTGATATGGTCAGCATCTGCCAGGCCAGAGGGCAGCTCAGCGCCCAGTCACAACCACCAGCACTCCCCGCCAGCGCGGACCCCTACCTGCAGCTCCGGCTTCTGGCCCCGGCCCCCCAGAGCAAACTGGCAGTCTTGAGGGGAGATGGAGAAGAAGCTGGGCCGGGGCTCTGGTGGCACCACCCAGGAGCCGTTGGCCGTGTAGTAGGGCAGCAGGGCGGGCGGGCCCTCTGCATTGGCTGTCAGCTCCAGCACTGAGTCCTTGATGTGGCTGATGATCTCATGGTTCTCCTCCAACAGCTGCTCCAGCTGCTCAATGCGGTTCTGCAGCACAGAAATCTGGCTCTGCCAAAAGACCTGAGAGCAATCACCCACGGCTCCTGGTGCCACAGGGAGGATCTCTGTGTGGGGCCCACACCCGAGGCCTGACTGTGATCCTTCTCCCCAGGTGCAGGCAGAGCCAGGAGCCTACAGGCCTGGATGGCTCTGGTCAGACGAGGGGAGATCTGCATATCACTACAGAGGACTACAGTCCACTTGACTTGGGAGTACCCTCACCGCTCCCCTCCCCCCGGCTCATGGAAGGCGAAGATTTCCCCTCCAGTGCCTATTCTCCAGGTGTGGCCTGTCTGGGGCATGGTGCTGACAAGGACTGTGTCTGGGCTTAGTGGGAAAGAATGCTGCAATCCATTAGCAATGTCTGCCAAGAATTCAGGAGGACAGAACGGCAGGACGTTTCTCCTTCCTTCTCTTTTTGCTATCCTTGTTTTTATCTTTGCATTTCTAGAAAATCTACCTATTGGGAAGAAACGTTACTGTCCTGGGCTGATACTGACTCTCCACCTGAGCTGAGATGACCTGTGTATGTGAAGAGATTAACAACCGGGTCTGACTCACCCGGGGGAAGTTCCCACCATTCTGGTGACGGGTGGGGTCATGCTGCACTCGGTCCAGCATCAGGTAGAGCGAGAAGACGGCCACGCAGAAGATCGCAGCCCCGCATACTGTCACCTGCTTTTTCAGCTTCATACTGGCCTCCGCACACACCTGGTAGGAGGGACACCATTCGTGGCTCCAGCAGGCAAAATCTCTTTGTTGGTCTTTCCACCAAATGCCCCAAAGAGTTTCTGAGTGACACTGTCTAGGTGCACCTATTTGCCCAACTCCAGAAAAAAGCAAGTTTCTAAGGATCAAATCCCAACATTGGCTGTGGAGTCTCCTCTTCAGAGACCCAGAAAGCTCCAGGAGCTCATCCTGTCCGGTCCTGGGGCAGCTCTGCCCCTAGGATGCCAAGGCTGCTCCTTCCCAGGATAACACAACAGGATAAGAGACTTCCCATGTCTGACTCCAGAGTTCACCCCACAACCTCCTGGTCATAATTAGCTTCTCTACAAGAAAGACACAGCCAAAGGAGGTAGGTGTCCCGTCTCCTCCACCAGGTGCTTCTAGTTTCAGAGGAATAAACAGATTTAGTTTGCTCTAAAGGCACAGACAGGAAAGCCTTTCTTCTGCCCTCTTGGATCAGACTGACGCACACCAGAAAGCGCCTGGCACAGCACGTCTCTCATTAAGAAAAACAGAATGAGTTCACAAAGCTGCAAGAGCGGCTGGCGTTTCTAACACCAAGCGGGCCCTGCTTCTTCTCCCGGCTAGTCGGGATTCCTGCACCGGGTAACTTTCAGCTTTTGGTTCTAGAGCACTTGGGGGACCCCCTGGGAAAGCAGCAGTGATTGGTGCCCAAGGTGTCCCCCCCCCACACCCGGCTAGAGAGAAGCTGCGCACACTGCTCCGCTGTGGGGCAACTTCGGAGGACCAGTGCCCGCTGCCACCGCCCGCGGGCCCCCACTTGCCTGCTGGGGCGGAGGGAGGCCGCTAGCTGCTGGGCCGAGCGTGGGCGGAACCGCCGCTCCGGAGACTGGCTCCCGCCCTGGGGCCGAGGAGCTCTGTCGCCTCTGCGCTTCGTGCCCTACTTAGCACGATCTGATTCCGCTCAGAAGCCTCCGGGCAATATTTTTAGCCCTTGGAGGTTGGGTCTAGGCCAAAGTGGGTGGAGCTGCGGGGAGAGAGAGTTGGGTCACAGAGTGGTTAGGCACCTGCCGGCCGGCCCAGCCCCCTCCCGGCCGCGGCCCTCGCCGACCCTCCCGGCCCCGGGGACCGCATCGACAACGGCAGGGCGCGGGAGCGCGGGCCGACTCCGACCCGAAGCGCCGCTCGCTCTCCTGCCGCCCACCCCGACCGCGGCCCGGGGCGCAGCCGGAGCCCTCCCCCGGGTCCGCCCGGCGCGTTACCGTCCGCGGCCGGCCTCAGCGCCGCTCCGGGCCCCGCCGGCCGAGCTGCGCCCCTCACATCCCCGGGGGCGGCAGGCCTCGCGGAGGCAGCGACGCAGGCGAAGGCGGGCGTCAGCCCAGCGGTCGCCGCCGGCTCTGCGCGCCGCAGCCGCGCTCCCGCGGGGCCAGGGCCGCCCGCGAGCTCCGCTGCGCCGGCCGGACGCCCGCCCTCCCGCCTCCCGCAGCCGCCCTCCGACCAGCGCGGGGGGCGGAGACAGCCGCGCCGCGCCGGCCCCGCCTCGCCCCGCCCCCGCCAGCCGGCCCGGCGCCTCCCGCGCGCTTCCCGCCACCGCCCGCGGGCGCCGGCACCGGGGCCGCATTGCGCAGCCGCAGCCCGGACCGGGCCTCCGCGCGCTGCGCAGCCTCCGCGAGGGGCGCGCAATTTTATTTTCCGGATCTTACTAGCGTCCGCGCATTGCCGAGCAGCCCGGGAAACGTTCCTCCTCCGTGTCAGCCGCCGAGCGTGAAGCCCATTTTCTGGCGCGCCCTGTTCTGCGCCGGGCCACCTTAACTGGATGCGGCTACGCTTCTCAGGCCAAGGGGTGCTGCCCCCCGCACCGTGGGGGCCGTGCATTGATCATGATCCCTTTCCGTGCTTGCCACCCCGTCAATAAGACACCGTCTTCCTGGTGGTTCTTCTTTCACTGGGCGCCTGGGTGGTTCATAATTTTGCAGCATCATAAACGTACCGCAGTGAACATCTTCCTGAATTCCCCATTTTTCTTCTTACAGTGTTACCTTCGGACAGATTCGCAGCAGTGAGATTACCTGGGCCTTAAAGATAAAGACCTGCGTGAGCCTACTTGGCGATCTATTGCTCCCCCAAAGGATTGAGCTATCAGTGACAAACTGTTGAATATTGCTTACCCAGTTGTTGTTGTTGTTGTTTTAAAATTATTTAAACTGTCATCTCTTTGCTTTAACTCCCATCTCTTTTATCACCACAAACATTCTTCCAGGTTTATAAACCGAAAGGCCCAGTACTAGGGTGTTAGACCTAGGCTAGGTTCATGGTTCCCTAGGCCTCTGTGTTTTGCCCTGTGTTCAGGGAAATTTATCTTCCAGCCTTTGTACTGGATTTTTCATTTTGGCAATCATAATTTTCAAGAGGTCTTATTTGTTCCCTGGTGATTTTTTTTTTGGTGGTTTTTAAAAAATTGACATATAATTCACAGTTGATGGCACAAGTCTTAAGTGTATACAGCTTAATCAGTTTTGATAAATGTATGCACAAGGATAATCAGCACTCCAATCAAAACAGAACATTCCCATCACCCCCAAAACGATGCCCTCTGTCAAGAGGTCAAGCAGTCCCAAAGCACAGTGTGGTGGGTCACAGGACCACGAGAGTCACTGCAGAAGCTGCTAGGTGAGCCTGCCGCATTTGCCTAGCCTCAGCCAGTAAGGACACAACCTGCCACAGACCCACATAGCTTTCTACTCAGATAGCAAAAGCAAGACCAGCGTGGTGTCAGCTTTCCCAAGTCAGAGGACAAGAGTGAACTGGAGGGACGGGGTGATCGGCAGTGAGGACGTAGGTCTCTCTGAGGCTAGGGAGCCAACTCAGCAACAATCGAGCCGTTTTCACGGCCTGCAGCTGCCCTTGACATGAAGGGAGGGGGCTCGTGGAAAGCCCCACAGATGAGCTAGGAGGAGGGATGAGAGAGGGCCTGGTGGCAGTGTCCCCACACTGTCAGGCTGCTTCTGTCCTCTGGCTCCAGGCGGAATCAAAAAGCATTCTGCCGGATGCCTGGGTGCTCAGTGGGTTAAGCCTCTGCCTTCGGCTCAGGTCATGGTCTCAGGGCCCTGGGATCCAGCCCCGCATCAGGCTCTCTGCTCAGCAGGGAGCCTGCTTCCCCCTCTCCCTCTGCCTGCCTCTCTGCCTACTTGTGATCTCTCTCTCTGTCAAATAAATAAATACCTTTTTTTTTTTACTTTATTTAAGCTTTATTTAAACATATGATGTAACCCCACCACCCTCACCCAACCCCTCTTCCCCCCACCCCCCTCAGTTTGTTTTATGACATTAAGAGTCTCTTTTGGTTTTTCTCCCTCCCGATCCCATCTTCTTTCATTTTTACTTTTCCTACCACCTTAACTCCCACCCTCGTTGCATCTCCACTTCCTCATATCAGGGAGATCATGTGGTAGTTGTCTTTCTCCAGTTGACTTATTTCGCTAAGCATAATACGCTCTAGTTCCATCCATGTCGTCGCAAATGGTAAGATTTCATTTCTTTTGATGGCTGCATAGTATTCCATCGTATATATATACCACCTCTTCTTTATCCATTCATCTGTTGATGGACATCTAGGTTCTTTCCATAACTTGGCTATTGTGGACATTGCTGCTATAAACATTCGGGTACACGTGCCCCTTTGGATCACTACGTTTGTATCTTTAGGATAAATACCCAGTAGTTCAATTGCTGGGTCATAAGGTAGCTCTATTTTCAATTTTTTAAGGAACCTCCATGCTGTTTTCCAGAGTGGTTGCACCAGCTTGCATTCCCACCAACAGTGTAGGAGGGTTCCCCTTTCTCCACATCCTCGCCAGCATCTGTCATTTCCTGACTTGTTCATTTTAGCCATTCTGACTGGTGTGAGGTGGTATCTCATTGTGGTTTTGATTTGTATTTCCCTGATGCCCAGTGATGTGGAGCACTTTTTCATGTGTCTGTTGGCCATCTGGATGTCTTCTTTGCAGAAATGTCTGTTCATGTCCTCTGCCCATTTCTTGATTGGATTATTTGTTCTTTGGGTGTTGAGTTTGCTAAGCTCTTTGTAGATTTTAGATACTAGCCCTTTATCTGATATGTCATTTGCAAATATCTTTTCCCACTCTGTCAGTTGTCTTTTGGTTTTGTTGACTGTTTCCTTTGCTGTGCAAAAGCTTTTGATCTTGACGAAGTCCCAGTATTTCATTTTTTCCCTTGCTTCCCTTGCCTTTGGCGTTGTTCCTAGGAAGAAGTTGCTGCGGCTGAGGTCAAAGAGGTTGCTGCCTGTGTTCTCCTCAAGGATTTTGATGGATTCCTTTCTCACGTTGAGGTTCTTCATCCATTTTGAGTCTATTTTTGTGTGTGGTGTAAGGAAATGGTCCAATTTCATTTTTCTGTATGTGGCTGTCCAATTTTCCCAACACCATTTGTTGAAGAGGCTATCTTTTTTCCATTGGATGTTCTTTCCTGCTTTGTCGAAGATTAGTTGACCATAGAGTTGAGGGTCTGTTTCTGGGCTTTCTATTCTGTTCCATTGATCTATGTGTCTGTTTTTGTGCCAGTACCATACTGTCTTAATGATGACAGCTTTGTAGTAGAGCTTGAAGTCGGGAATTGTGATGCCACCAACTTTGGTTTTCTTTTTCAATATTCCTTTGGCTATTCGAGGTCTTTTCTGGTTCCATATAAATTTTAGGATTATTTGTTCCATTTCTTTGAAAAAATTGGATGGGATTTTGATAGGCATTGCATTAAATGTGTAGATAGCTTTAGGTAGCATAGACATTTTCACAATATTTATTCTTCCAATCCATGAGCATGGAACATTTTTCCATTTCTTTGTGTCTTCCTCAATTTCTTTCATGAGTACTTTATAGTTCTCTGAGTATAGATTCTTTGCCTCTTTCGTTAGGTTTATTCCTAGGTATCTTATGGTTTTGGGTGTAATTGTAAATGGGATTGACTCCTTAATTTCTCTTTCTTCTGTCTTGTTGTTGGTGTAAAGAAATGCAACTGATTTCTGTGCATTGATTTTATATCCTGACACTTTACTGAATTCCTGTACAAGCTCTAGCAGTTTTGGAGTGGAGCCTTTTGGGTTTTCCACATATAGTATCATATCATCTGCAAAGAGCGTAAATAATATCTTTTAAAAAAAGAAAAGAAAATGTTCTGCCAAGACTTGGGTGCTTCTGTGGTCAAGCCTCACCTTCGTGGCCTCTCGGGCGCTGGGCAAGGGCATCAGGGCTCTGTGCCCAAGCTCCTCCCTGCAGCTCTACTTCCTGCCGCCCCAACCTTTCACGTATCCAGCCAAGAATTCTTTGCAGGAGGATAGCCACTCCGTCAGAGAGCTAGTGGTACTGATGGGAGCTTGGACCAAATTCTTTCAATTTGTCTTGACATCAGATGACAGTGACCACAACTGTGCCCCCCGGTGGGATGATTGGGCCCACGTGGAGGACAGACCACAGCCAGGCTCCCTCCTCAGAGCCAAACCATGATGTCCCAGATGCCACTGGGATCAACCTTAGAGCCACCCTGTTTATAAGTCGAGAGACAGATCACTCCATTTTTCCTTATTCATTAACTCGAGTGCAGTAAGAGGTGTTGGGAGCGGTGAATATGCTGCCTTGACCGGCCAGCACGAAGCCCAGAGCAAAAGGATTGTCCATCACCACTTGAACTACAGACTTTAGACTGGTCTGTGTCTGGCAGGCCAGTAGAGGCCTAATGTCCTCAGGCATATCCAGGGCAGTAGGAGAACCACTAGGTTAGGCTCTCCCGCCCCTGGCTCTTTTTTGCTGCTGTAGGGACCCAGGAGCCTGGTTTCCTGGAGGTAGGGATGAGAGGGGAAAATAAAGAGTAAAGGGAACTTTGGGTCTCTTACAGTCAGTCAAGGCCTCTTTTCTTCCTCTCAACCTTATAGTTAAACACTATCTGGATGAGAACGGCCCTTTCCTGGAATTGCCATGTTCAGAATTCACACTGCCTCCTCTCAAGGGTGTGCTCCATTGGGAGCTGAGGGTCGGTCATCTACTTTATCTTTTTTTCGTTTTTCCTTTAAGGATACATTCCATCTTCCGCTGGCACCTGCTACCTGTCGGTGACACAGGGCATGAAATGTCCGGGGAACACCGCAGGTAGCTGCCCACGGCTGAGTGCTCTTGGGCATGAAAGCACCGCTGTCTGATTGGATGTGAGAACCCATATGTGCAACCCCACGCATTTAGTCTTTGAATGGCACGCCCCACATCTACCCTGCAGACGGGAATTGCTGTCCATATCTGGAAAAAGCTGCCGGTAGCAGTCATTGCCCAGGAGTACCACTGAGCAGAAAGCGGGAGACCCATCTAGTCTCCTTGTCACGACCAGCCAGGTTCAGTGCCCCAGACTACATGCCCCAGAGTTCTGTCACTCCACTGTGTAACTTGTAGTCCAGGCATCTTAGTCCACAAGCACTGGCCAATAATCCGGGGATATCAGCCAGCCCCTGGGTTACATATTACATACAGCTGGCCATGTCCTATATGATAATCGATCCGGGTGGCTATAGTTCTTACCTGGTACAGGTCTAACCCGCTTGTTGGTTCCACGGATGTTCATGGTCAAAGTGTCCTTTTCCGTGGGTAGCCTGTATTAGTCAAGAGTCTCCAGAGGAGAACCAGTAGGATGTATGGATGCGTGTGTGTTTAAAGGAATAAGCTCACGCAACAGTGGAAGCTGGCAAGTCAAGAGTCTGGAGGGTAGACCAGCAGGCTGGAGACCCAGAGATGAGGTAATGCTACACTTCAAGTCTGAAAACTGGGAGGCGGGAGACCCAGGGAAGAGCTAGCGTTGCCGTTCAAGTCCAAAGGCCATCTGCTGCAGAATTCCCTCTTGATTGGGAGAGGCCAGTGTCTTGTTCCCTGCAGGGTTTCGGCTGGTTGGGTAAGATCTGCCCACATTATGGGGGGAGATTTGCTTTTCTCAAAGACCATCAATTTAAATGTTAATCGCAACTAAAGAAGCCTTCACAGCAACATCCGGAATAATGTCTGACCATGTATCTGGGCACTGTGGCTCAGCCAAGTAGACGTGTGAGATAACCACCATGCTCTCTGTGGGCTGTGAACAGGGACACGTGTTCCGATAATCTGTTGTCATAATGCTCCTCCTACAGGAGTAGGACTGGTGGCAAATCACAGGAGAATTCAGCTAGTCCTTTGGCATCACTGGAAAGGTGTACTGCAACCCAAGCCAATGAAGGCAAGATGATTTTCATCCTATGGATGTAATGGGGTGCTAAAAAAGGCATTAGCAAGCAATGTCCCCCACCACAGCCAGGTGTCTTCTTCAGTCTGTGCCATGAGCTCTGGGACTTGTAATAATCTGTGAGGCACCACAGGCAACTGGCCTTTGTTAGTGGCCACTCAGGGCTATTATAAGGAGATATCAGGTCCTTGAGCTCCCTTAAATCTACTAGCTCCTTCATCAAGACTCCCCTCCTCATCCCCCTGTCCTGTTCTGCTTCAGGGTGACCACCTGTCCCTATCCTAATGACCACAATCCTAATCGTGACATTTTCCCCATCGGGAACATCCCTTACAATCAAGAGACATTAACACACATACTCAAAACTTGTGCTCTCACAATACATTCAACAGTATTAGTTATAACCACTCGGGTGTGTGTTGACTTAAAAGGGCCCGCCCCAGAACTACAGCAATCCAGTGTTCAATTTGTCCAAATCTAGTAAGGGTAAGCTCTCAGCCATGCCTGTGGGTATGCCCTGGTATCACAGTGGCCCAGGGGAGGCCTGAGAGGCTTTGGTAATTTTCATCATTCTCAGTTTTCTAATTGACCTCGACCACTACATAGGGCCTCTAGTCTCCCCCGGGGATAAAAGACCTTGGCCTCCAAACTAGCCCCAATTTATCTATGAAGGGGGTCAAGGATAGTGCAGAAAGCATTGGGCCCAACCGTAGTCCGAACAGGACAAACCTCAGCGGGAAGGTCAGGACTTTCTTGGCATCTCTCCTCTCTGCTCAGAGGACACAGCAAAGCTGGCCCAGTTATGGCCCACATCATTAAGTCCCATTGACCATCCCAGGGCGTGATAACTAGAAAGAATTTTTTTCACAGTGAGATTATCACTTTCATCTTTTGGGAACCCCTGGCACAACAGCCAGGTCCAAATGGCCTGGTTTCTCCCCCAACCTTGGCCCGGGGTGCATTATCTTGGCCTTTGCCAAGGCTTCCATTCTGGAAAAATTATCATGCAGTAGCTGAATAGTTTCCCAGAGACATCCTCAGAGAACAAGACCCTCCATTTCTCCTGCAGCCTGGTGGTATAAAGCAAATGTTTGAGCTGACTTTGGGTGACTTTTTGTTATCTGGATACTCGTGGTCTCTGTTATGAATCCAGGTTCCAGAGCACTGAAAAGGTTGCTTCCAAAGCACTGGAAAGGGGTAGCCTCTCCCAGCACAATCTGAGGGTGCCCGTCAGATGACAGGAATTCATCTTGGATAGGCCACCATTTCAGTATAACTGTGAAGCCCCCCTGCACAAGCCATGACTTATCTTTCTATCTTCCTCCTCCACATCCCTGACATTGGCCGGCACGGTTGTAGCCAGGGGGGCTTGGAGCATGGGGTCAATTGTGAAGCACCCGGAGGACCTCTATTCCTTGTCAGCCTGTGGGGCAAAGCACCCTCATTTGCTAGTCAGAAGAGTCTTGCTTCTATGGTTTCACTGGACCTTTGTTCCAATCTCTCATTTCCCTCCTTTCTCACTCACTGTGAAGAGTGGACCCCATCAGGGCGCCTGGGTGGCTCAGTGGGTTAAAGCCTCTGCCTTCCGCTCAGGTCATGATCCCAGGGTTCTAGAATCAAGCCCCACATCAGGCTCTCTGCTCAGCAGGGAGCCTGGTTCCGCCCCCCTCTGCCTGCCTCTCTGCCTACTTCTGATCTCTCTCTGTCAAATAAATAAATAAAATCATTTAAAAAAATTGTTTAAAAAAAAAAAAGAGTGGACCCCATCGCGTTTCGGAGCCGCGGACTGCCCCTGATCACCAGGTAATGTTCCATCCGTAGTCACAGTAAGAGGGTGAGCAATACTGCTGTGTGCTTTCTTCAACTATGTGAGAAACTCCCTCTTTGGCTTCTAAGTCTAAACAGCAATGTATGGGGCTCCTGGTGGCCTCGGTCAGTAGAGCATGTGACTCTGGGGGTTGACCTGGGGGTTGGGAGTTCAAGCCCCACGTTAGGGGTAGAGATTACTTAAAAGTAAAATCTTAAAAAAACAACAACAACAAAACACTAATAGAACTCATTTGGGATCACGGATGATGGCCAAAGACTGCCTGTCTCTGACATCACCAAACACGTCAGCATGAAGTGGACACTGAGGCAGATTTCTCTCTCCTACTTGACCTGATGTTCCATACAGCCCTGTCTCTTCTAAAGAGAGACTGGCCTTATTGGTCCCACAGGAAGCGCGGTGTGGGGGCTAACGGGGCCACAAGAGTCACTGTTGCTGTCACAAGGCCCATAGACTGCCTCATGTCATAGACTCAGCCAGGAAGGAGACAACAAGCCCCAGGGCATCCAGATGGCTTTTTACTCACAGACAGCAAAAGGAAGCCCAGCATGGTGCCAACTTCTCACACCCCTAGTCCCACAGGAGGACATCCAACTGGAGGGACCGGGACAGGAGGTATGGTGGGAGGTCACTGTGGCGAAGGAGCCAACTCTAAACTACAGCTGAGCAGGGGCACGGCCTCAGGCTGCTCTCTATGAGGAGGCGGGGGCGGGGAGCAGGTGACTAGCCCTGCACTCAACCGGAACTAGAGGGATGAGATGAGGCATGGCTCGTGGTGGTCTCCCACGGATGGGGAGGCTCCCCACCGGGCTGCCAGGGGCCCCCCTGCTGCAGGAGGAATTGCTGTGCATTCTCTCAAGACTCAAGTCAGACACCTCAAGCCTCGCCTACACAGCCTACAGAGAGACGTGCGAAGTTGTAAGGATCCTGGGTGGGGCTGTGACCCTGCACCCACACCTCTTCCTATGGGTAACCCTCAGCCCCAACCACCAGGCTGACGTCGTGATAGCTTCGTTTCGCCTGTTCTTGAATTTCATGAAATGGAATCACAGAAGGCACGCTTTCACGTCTGGCTTTTTCCATCGACGTGTCATTGAGATTTGTCATTGTTGGTATGTGCACCAGTGGTCTGTTCTTCCTTATTGCTAGAGAGACATTGGGGTCATTTCTGGCTTATTCTGTCCTAACCTCACTCTCCTTCTGGAATTTCCATCACTCACATACTAGAATCTCGTGTGTTTCTTAGGCTCCCCTTTCTCTGTTCTTTTATTTTTTTTTCCCAATTTATTTGATAGAGAGAAAGTGGGGTGCAGGAGGGGCAGATGGAGAGAGAGAAAGAATCCTCAAGCAGACTCCCTGCTCAACACAGGGCTCCATCCCAGGACCCTGAGATCACCCCTGGAGCTGAAACCAAGAGTCAGATGCTTGATTGACTGAGCCACCCAGCTGCCCCTGCTTTCTCTATTCTTTTATTTTTTTTTCTCTCCCTATACCTCAGTTTAGATACCTCCTATTAATCCATCTTCAAGTTCACAAATAGTTAATAACTATTAACCATAGTTATTTTTAGGTCCTTGTCTGCCAACTCCAATGTCTGGATCATCGGTGGGTCTGCTTCTATTGTTTCTTTTTTCTCCTGTTCATAGGCCCAATTTTTTTTTTAAGATTTTATTTATTTATTTGACAGAGAGAGATCACAAGTAGACAGAGAGAGGAGGAAGCAGGCTCCCTGCCAAGCAGAGAGCCCGATGCAGGACTCGATCCCAGGACCCTGAGATCATGACCTAAGCCGAAGGCAGAGGCTTAACCCACTGAGCCACCCAAGTGCCGCTTTAGGCCCCATTTTCTATCCCCTTTTGTACATGTTTTATAATTTCTGATTGTAGGTTGCATATGGGGTATAAAAGAAGGGTATATTGATGAGCACTGAGTAATATATACAATTGTTAAATCACTATATTGTATGCCTGAAGCTAATTTAACACTATGTTAACAACATTCGAATTAAAATAAAAAATATATAATAATCTTCAAAAAGAAAAAAAAAAGGTAGGACTTCAGACTATGTTATTCCTCTCCCTTACCCTCCATCCCAGGGAAGCCAGTCACCTCGACGTAATCAGGCATTCAGGGGAGTTGGAGCAGAGCTACAGTTCTGGTAAAATTCAATCTTTTTCTGGATTATCCCTGTTCCTTAAGAGTGGCCCTCTTGGATTTGGGGTTGAAAGCCTGGCCAGCCTATATTGCTCTAGTCTTTCAAATTCTCTTTTGAAATTTTGAAGTTAGCTCTTTAACGTCCCAAACCACCCAGGCTCAAAATCTGGCCAATATCTTGAGGGGGGAGGCCAGTCATTGTTTTAGCCCCCCGGTCTCTAAACACTGCAAGACCACGGGACTTGCCTTTCTAGCCCAGCCAGTACTCAGCTAGCCGCAGTGCTCCAGAACTCAGCAAATGTTCCATGGGGAAAACTGGCTTGGCATTCCAGGCTCCTCTAGTGCCCAACCCACGACACAGTCCTTGCAAGAACCACAAAGTGTTCGTTTCTCTTTTTCCCAGTAGAGTCTCCCTGCTCGGGGCAATGCTGGTTACTGGAGATGCCCCAAATCAACGAATGTCTAGGAGAAGAAAATAATCACCTATCATCAGTTTGCCTTGGAAGGTCTCTTTCCCCCTGGAAATTTTGTTCATCTGGTTCTTATTCCTTCCACTGCTCCTCATTCTCTTTAAAAAACGATAATTTTCAGGGCACCTGGGTGGCTCAGTCCATTAAGTGTTGGCCATAAGTGGCTCAGGTCATGATTCCAGGGTCCTGGGATTGAGCCCCACATCGGGCTCCCTACTCGGCAGGGAGTCTGCTTCTCCCTCTTCCTCTGCTTGCGCGCGCGCTCTCTCTCTTTCTCAAAGAGAAATAAATAAAATATATTTTAAAATTAGAAAAATAAAATAAAAATGATTTCCATGTCATTTCCTCCTAGCTGTTGCAATGGGAGTAGTGGTCTGTGGAGACCCACCTACCACATCCTACCCAGAAAACAGAAGTTCCTCGGTTCTGCTTTTTATCATTTCCAATGATAAAGACTTCTTAGTATTTTTTCTTAATCACACTCTAACTTGATTTCCTCTTGTTTATGCAAGTTACAGCGCTTTTATCCTGTCAAAAATAGACGTGAACTCCTTCCTCAGCTTTCTCAAGGGAAGGCCATTTTACCTCAAAGTTCTTGTCGCCCTGTTCTCGGGTGCGACAGATCCTTCCCGGTTTCTGTTTTTCAGTTTGTTCATACCTCTTTGTCTTCGTGCCCTTCTCTGGAGCTGCTGGGAAAGTTTCTGATGATTTTATAGATTCCGGGGGTCTTTATGGACCTAGAGGAGGAGGTGAGGGCTCCCCGCTCTGCGACCCCGTCGCTCAGCAGACTTGTCTTGATGGATGAGCTCCCTGGGAAGCATGTTCTTTCTCTCCAGTCACCCAGCTCCCTTTCAGGGAGACTCACTTTCCCTGACTCGACTCCCCTCCCCTCTCCCCGAGTCTCTTCGGACTGTCACACGTATCGTGTCAGCTATTCCGACATTCGTCAGCTAGTGACTTTCCAACGTCAGTGGCCAGGCTTTGCCTCCATCTGGGCTTCTAGACTTCTTTATTTCATTTATTTAGTTGTCAGAGAGAGAGAGAGCACAGCAGGGGGGAGGGGCAAAGGGAGAAGCGGGCTCCCTGCTGAGCAGGGAATGCGGGGCTCCATCCCAGGACCCCCGGGGATTACGACCTCAGCCCAAGGGAGACGCTTAACCCCCTGGGCCACCTGACCCACCCGGGGCTTCTAGACTTCTGTGTCACACCTACATCCCCACAGGCCCCTCAGAAGCCACGACTCAGACCCCCCACTGTTCCCGCAGCTCTGCTCCTCTGCCTGCCACCCTCCTTTAGGAAGGACACCGCCACCCCCGAAGCCTGTAGACCGTCTCCCCCTCCCCGAGTCTTGCATCCAGGGGCTACGGTCCAGGTCAGCTGTGACCCGCAGACACCGCCCGTCCCCTCCTTCCCCACCGCCACAGCATGGGCCCCCGCTTCCTCCTCCTCAGGCCTGCCCTCCAGAGGAGCGCACATGCCAAGAGCACTCAGTGGGCACAAGTGGTTTTATTATCTCCGCTGGGACACGGAGAGGGGAGGGGCCGAGGCGGGCTGGGGAGGAGGCCACGGGCAGCGGGAGCTGCAGGGCGGGAGCCCCCGGGCCGGCCTCACCGGTGCCGCTTCCGGATGCTCTGCAGCTCCTGGGAGATGGCGCCGAAGCCGGGCCTCTGCGCGGGCTCGTAGGCCCAGCACTGCTCCATGAGCCGGAACACCGCGTCGGGGCACAGCTCGGGGCAGGGCAGGCGGCCCCCTGTGGGGACAGGCACGGGGCCTTGAGACCAGCGGCCCCTGGGTGCTCCCGGAGCACGGCGAGCTGCTTGCGCGAGGGCTGTTCTCGGGGCGCCACTCCTCAAGGGCCCCGAGGACGCAGAGGCCCTGATCCCGGTCCCACCGCGCGCAGCCGGCTCTGCAAGCCTGATTGTTCCTCGTAGGAGGGACGCGGGAAGCCCTCCCGCCCTGCAGTGATGGGTTAGTGTGACAGCGCGGGGCCTCTGGCGCAGCCATGCATGACCCTCGCTCTGCCCCCAGAGGCGGTCAGGGGGCCCCCGGGGAGCCCCGCCCGAGCCCCGGGAGGACTGCGTAGGTCCGAAGCGGCCACCGTGCGGGGACGCCTTACCCTTTTCCACAAACTCCCGGGTCTGCTGGTTGCTGAGGTTGGGGTACGGGGGGGCCCCCAGGCTGAAGGCCTCCCAGAGCAGGATCCCGAAGCTCCACACGTCGCTCTCCGAGGAGTAGCGTCCTGCCGGGAGGGGCGGGCGTGAGCGGCCGCGTGCGCAGCCGCAGTGAGGGCCTGGCCACCGGCCGCCCGGGGGAAGCCCCGCTACCGTAGTTAAGAGCCTCCGGAGCCGTCCACTTCACCGGGACTTGTCTGAGGCCCCCGGAGGCTGCATAGATCCCATCGGCCTCCTCCCGGGACATCCCGAAGTCACTGATCTTCAGGACGTTCTTCTCCGTCACCAGGCAGTTCCGAGCGGCCAGGTCCCTGGGGGGGGGGGGGCAGTGTCCATGCAGCCGGCACCTGCCCAAGCCCGCGCTCCAGGCACAGCCTTGGACAGAGCTGCTCACCAGCCCCAGCCCCTGGTCTACGGGGGACAGGCAGCAGCCAGGTCTGCAGTCCAGGCCTGCCCTGGGTGGGGGTGGGGGGCTGAGGGGGTAAGGGATGTGGTCCAAGCCGCGGGGGGCGGGGCTCCCAGCTCTCACCGGTGGATGCAGCACTTGCTCTCCAGGTACTCCATGCCTGCGGCCGCGTCCCCCACCATCTGCAGCAGGGTCTTCATCCGCAGGCGGGTGCCCTCGGTCCGTAGGAAGGTCAGGAAGTCGCCCCCTGGGGGTGGGCAGCAGGAGACCGGGTGAGCTGTGGGCGGCCGCATCCCCCCCAAAGCGGGAGACCAGCTTCCTTGGCTCACCCTGCACGAGCTCCATCACAATGTAGATGGGCTGCTTCTGGGTGCAGACGCCAATGAGACGCACGATGTTGGGGTGGTTGTACTGCTTCAGAATCCTGGGGGGCAGCAAAGCTTAGGACCCTGGCTCGGGGAGCCCCGGGAGCCCCAGGGAGACTGAGAGAAGGCAGCAGATGAGGAGAGCATGGCCTGTGAGGCCAGCAGACCCAGACACCTGCCCACAGGTGGGTCACTGGGCCTCTACCCCTCAGCACTAGGCAGGGTACCACCTGTGCAGTGCAGGGTGAGGGGCATGAGGATTAAACCAAGCACGTCACCTCATGCCATGCACAGAGGAAGAGGAGCCCCCTGTATGTGGAACTGTGGGGTCGTTGCTTTATCACGCACCTCGCTTCCTGCAGAAACTTGGCCTTGAGGTCAGGTGGGAGTGTCTCCCGACAAGACTTCACAGCCACCAGAGTATTGTCGGCCCTCAGACGTCCACTGAACACTTCGCCAAAGTTCCCCTGAAAGGGCGCCAGGCTCCTACCAGTCGCCCCCAGACCAGGGTCCTCTTCCTCACTCCGGGGGGCTGGCCCTCATCTTGTCCCCACCCACCCTTCACTGTCCCCACGCCCAGACTGCTCAGCGGTGCTCCACAGGCATCTACCCCCTGGGTGGGGAGCCAAGGGACTGCGCATGGGATAGGCAGAAAAGGTTACCTTAGACGTGCCTCATTCACAGGGAGAAGTGACACAGAAAACCCCCAGATCTTTCCCTCAGATTGAAAACCCATTCTAATTCTTAAGGAAGTGACTTTTTTCCTTAGGAGATATTTTATGGCTCATGGGTATTGCCCCTGAGGAGAAAGGGCCTGTGTGGGGTGAGGGGGCGTCAGGGGTGCCTGCCGACGGAAGTGGGGGAGGGAAAATAAGGCCACACAACTCACCCGCCCAATCTGCTCCCCCAACACCAGGTCCTCGTGGTTTAGCACCCACTTATCCTGGGGAGGGAGGGAAAGAGGGGTCGGAAGTGGGTGAGGGGAATGGGTGCTGGGCCCTGCAAGGGACCAGACGTCCCCCACCAATGCTGTTTTTCATTTCTTTTTTTTTTTTAAAGATTTTATTTATTTATTTGACAGACAGAGATCACAAGCTGTCAGAGAGGCAGGCAGAGAGAGAGGAGGAAGCAGGCCCCATGCAGAGCAAAGAGCCCGATGTGGGGCTCGGTCCCAGGACCCTGGGATCATGACCTGAGCCGAAGGCAGAGGCTCTAACCCACTGAGCCACCCAGGCGCCCCCTGTTTTTCATTTCTTAGCACTTCGGTTTATTGGTCTGAAAAACGGGGGTTGGACAGTCTCAGGATCACACTTAGATGACTTTGGGGACCAGGCAGGTGCCCTCAATGAGGGAGGTTCAGCTCTGCGTGTATCCCATGGAATGGGCATGGCCTTGAGATTCCAAACCTAGAGGGAAGCTGGCCCCGAGGAGGGCAGAATCACATGGCACCCCCATTTAGACAGGAGACTGGGAAACCCTTCCTGCTCTGACGCTGCGTGGCCTGGGTGGCACGGCGGGGCCAGGCACAGGCTCACCTTGGGCACAGCCCTGTTCAGGACGATGCCGCTCTTCTTGGTGAGGGGCTGCTGGGAGCGCAGCAGGTGGTCGATGAGCAAGGGGATGCTGGGAAAGCCGTCCCCTTCCAGTCGGTATAGGTTCTGCGGGGCAGGGGAACCCAGGGTCAACGGCCTCCTCCGCTGGGGGTTGGGGGGACCTGAGCCCTGGGAGAGGAGGGGCGGGAGGCAGAGCCGGCAGAGAAGGTGCTCTCTCACACTGCACCGAAAGACTGGAGCCGTCCTTTTGGGGGGGCACCCACGCTGAAGACCTCAGCTTACGGCACAGACGGGGTGCTCTCTGTGGCCCCTTTCAGCTCCACCAAGGAAACAGCGGACATAGCAGCCAGTTCCTCCCCTCCCAAGGCATTCCCCCGTGGAGGGCAAGGCAGGGAAGGCCAGAGGGCAGGCCCCACTCACGTCAGTGGACTGGATGATGAAGTGCCGGGGCTGGCCGTCCCACAGCACAGACAGCACGTACTCCTGCTTGCCCTGACTCTCCCGCACCAGGAAGTCCCCGGAGTGTGTCAGCAGCTCAGCCACCTCTGCCCGTGGGATGGCTCCGTGGTACCACAGCTGCTCATGCAGCGGCTTCTGCACCTCTGGCACGAGCTGCAGGGGTGGAGGGAGCTGGCAGGGATGGGGGGGAGTTGAGGAAAGGTCATTCCACCAGTTTGCTAGGGGAGGTCACCAGGACAGACAAGGGTCAGCTGGAGTCTCTCTCTCTCTCTCTCTCACATACATCCCTCGTCCTCACAAACCACCTGTGTGCCATTAGAGCCCCAGGAGCCAGCGACAGATGGAGTCAGGCTTGCTCTAGGCAGAGCTGGGAGGGGGAGCCCAGGCTTCTGCCTTTTCCTCAGGCCCCCACTGCCCAACTACTCCCGGAGTAGGGAGAGCCGGGGGTACCAAGGCTGCAGCACACATTGGGCTGGAGGGCAGGAGGAGCTGGCTGGCAAGATCTGGGGACACACGCCCCATGGAATCCCAGGGAGCACAGGGACTCCCTGATAAAATCAGTCTCCTCTGGGCAGAGTCTCCTCTCTAGGGCAACCCAGTGATGAACCTCAAAAACCCTGGCGGGAGAGGGTTAGCGGGTACGTGTCGGAGACCCTTGGCCTGGCCCACCTCTTGGAGAAGGACAGAGCTGTGGGCCCGGGCTGGGCTCCACTCACCGAGAACTTGGGGCGGAAGATTCCCGAGATGTGGCTCTTAAGGATCTCCAGGGTGGGTGTCCTTCCCCCTTCTCGCTCCTGCTCCTGAGGCCAGGGACAGACGTCAGCGGGTGGCCAGGCTTGGGGAGGGGGAGGGCAAAAGTGAGGAGCGCGCCCCGGGGTGGGCGGGCAGGGCCGGCAGGGCAGGCGGTGGCAGGCAGCTCACCGAGGAGGACGTGGAGTGGCGGTCGTCCTGCAGGAGCAGCACGGGCGGGGGCTCCCCGGGGCCCAGCTGCTCCAGCTTGGCCTGCAGCAGCTCCTGCTGGGCCTGCAGCTTGGCCTGGCTGCACAGAGCCACCTGCAGCCCCTGCAGGGCCTCCTGCAACACCTGCTTCTTGGCCAGCAGCTGCACCCTGCAGGGGGGGCCGGCGGGGAGGGGGGGGAAGAGGGGCTCAGCTGGGGGTCGGCAGCCAGCAGCCCTCTGCCCAGCAGGCGAGGGGGGGTCAGGCCAGGAAGCTGCTGTGGGTGAACCACTCACCGCTCCCGGGGATGGGTGTTCTGCTCCTCGTCCCAAAGGTCACGCTGCAGCTGGGTGACCGCCTCCTGCCGGCTGAGCACTGTCTCGGTGGCCGTGGCCAGTTCATCTGTCACTGAGGTCAGCCTGTGCCCGAAGGAAGGGCCGTGTGAGAGCTGGGCTCTCGGATGCACCACTGCGGAGCCGAGCAAGCCTGGCGGGCCGCAGCCCTGCAGAAACAGCGTCCGCTGCCCCCCAGCCCTCCCCCCAGCCTGGCGCCCGGCCCCCACGCACGTGTGCTGCACGCTCTCCACGGTCAGCTCGTTCAGCTGCAGCTCCCCGGCAGCCAGAGGCTCGCCCTCCTCGAGCAGGGACTCATCAAAGGTGACACAGGGTGGGATGTCAGGTGTGGACCTTCAGGGCGACAGTGCCCCGTCAGCGAGTGGGCTAGAAGCCCTGGTGCCCGGCAGGAGCAAGGAGGGGCTTACCCATACTGTCGCAGGAAGCCTTGGTACTCGGCCTCGGGCTGAATGCGGGCGACCGCTGCAGCCATCTCCAGGTGAATGGCCGCCACCTCGTCCTGCACCAGGCTGCTGATCTCCAGGTACTCCTGCAGGATCTCCTTCCTGCCCCGAGACAGGAGCCCTGGTCAGTGGCGCCTCGGGCCGGGCCAGGCGGGGCCAGGCTGGGCAGTGTGGGGCCCCTGACGCTGGGTTTGGAGGGGCCAGTGCTTGAGCCTCCCCCTCCCTCTCATTTACCAGCCAAATAAATGACCACAGGCAAGTTACTCAATGTCTCCCTTTTCTCCTCTTCCCGGTGTGTGTCACCAGGACGCTGGGCCTTGTGATAAGGACCAGTGAGAGCTGGGGTGCAGAGCGTGTGGTGCGCGTGGACTGCTCGGTAAATGCAAGTGCAGGTGCACCTGTCCTGGGCCGCCAGCCCCACGCTGGGGGGCTCTGGGCTCTGCCATGCTGCTGGCCCTGCATCTGCGTGTCCAGTCCCAGGCCCTTCCGGAGCTGCAGCCTCACGTGGCCACGCACCTACACGAACATCCCACCGGACGTCCCTGAGACACCAAAACCCCTGGAGTTGAGATGCAAACTCCTGTCTCCCAAACCCGTTTCTCTCCTTCCTGTCCACAGAAGTCAGAGGAAACTCCATCTTCCCTGGACGCCATCTCACACCTCACTTCTGGTTCATAAAGAACCGGCCTGGCTCCGCCTCGGGAGTACGCCCAGGGAGACATCGCTGGCCCAGGGATCCGCACTCCTGAAACAGCCCCCAGCCTGGCCCCGTGAAGTCTCTCTTCCACACAGCAGCGCCCAAGTCCCCCCAAAGGCTTGCCGGCCCCTCCATCACCCGGCAGTGCCCCAAACCCGGACCTGTCCGGCCTCGCGGCCTGCTCTGCCGCCCCCCGCTCCCGTCTGCCTGGGCTGCACTGGCTGCCCTGCTGCTCCCGGATTTCAGGCACTCTCCCACCCCAGAGCCTGTGCACCCGCTCTTCCCTCTTTCTGGAACAGTCTTTCACCAAACATCCCGTCCAACATATGCCTGGGTATCTCTGAGGCTTTCCCAGAGCACTCTCCCTCCTTCCTGCCCGCCTCCCCTCCCCTGCCTTTCTCTGTACCACTTACTGCCTCCCCGCCCGTGCTGCCCCTTGTCGTTACTCTCTTCTCTCTCTCCAATACCGTGAATGACCCTAGAGAACAGATGCTCTTGTCTGTGTTCCCTGCTGTACTCCGGAGCCTAGAATAGCGCTCCATTCATACAAGAACACCTTGAGGTAGGGACCCTGGGCTAATACGACCCAGACACCAGCCGGCGGACTCCACACCTCAGCCCAGCACCCGCTCCCCCGGGGCAAATGTGGCCTCTGGGCCTGGCAGTGGGGCGTAGGGCGGGGCAGAGGCGGCTGGGCTGCGGCTTACAGGATGCAGGCCATCTCCTGGTGCAGGTCCTGCAGTGACTGTAGCAGGCCGGGAAGCAGGAGCTGGTGGTGGTGCTGGTGGTGCAGCTGCGCGGCCCGCACGCCCAGCACGTAGCGGTTGTGCTGAGCGAACAGCTTCCACAGGCTGCGCACATACTTGTCCTTGGCCTTGTCTCTGTCCTTGTCTGCGGGGGGGGGGGGGGGGGGGGGGGGGGGGGGGGGGGAAGGGAGGGCCCCCCCGGGGGGGGTCGGGGGCGGGGGGCGCC
>ML104024.1:0-37969 GCA_003697995.1 Taxidea taxus jeffersonii | reverse complement strand
GGGGGGGGGGGGGGGGGGGGGGGGGGGGGGGGGGGGGGGGGGTCATGGGGGATGGCACAGAAGGACAGGCCCCCACGGATGGGTCAGGGCTGGCTCGGGACTCCCTCTCTCCCGGGAAGGGAAGCCACACACCTTTGCTGGCCTCCTGGTACTTGCGTCTAGCCTGGGCGCTGTCCCGTGCCAGGGCTCGGTACTGGCTCTTCAGCTTCTCGATGTCCTGGTTGTGGGCCTGGGGAGAGAGGAGGGGCCAGCGTGGGCTAATAGGTCCCCAGGGTCCAGGAGAGTTCGGCCTGAGGCGAAGCCCTGCAAGGGTCCCGTGGTCCTGGCGGGCCGCACACCCTTGTCTGTCCTCCGGGAAGGGCCTGCAGGCCTCTGGGGCCCAAAGCTGCTGCTGAAGTGAGGGCAGAGGAGCTGGCGTAAGGGCAGGCGCCTGGGAGAGGCAGAGAGGGGCGCTGGGCAGGCTCCACCTGGCCCTCCTTGACGTAGAGTGCTTTCTGGAGGCACATGTGACCCAGGGCTCGGTTTAACACTCTGTTGGTGCCATCCTGAAACTCTTCATAGTTTTTTGACAAGAGGCCCCGCATTTTCACTTTGCATCAATTCCTGCAAATTCTGTTCCTGGTGGCGGCAGGAACAATGGATGGCCAAGAGCGAAGTTCTTATCCCAGTTCCCCTGACCATGCACTGGGATCCTTTGGGTAAGTTCCCTCCCTCTCCTCTAAATCTTAGTTTCCCAGTCTGTGGTCTGTATAACAACTTAAAGGAAAGACGAGACAAATCTCTTAAAGGGCCAGATGGTAAACACTCCCTCAGTCTCTGTTGGAATCAGCTCTGTCACTATAGGTCTGTAACAGCCCCGGGTAACGGGAAATGAACAAATGGGCATGGATGGGTTCCAGGAAAAGTACCCCATAAAAGCAGGCTGACCCCCGAATTAGATGCCCTTCCAGGGAGCCCGGCGGTGGGTGGACAGTGGCCACCAGGGGCCGCTGTGGGTCCGTGGGAAGGCTGGGTTCGCACAGGTGGAAGGGGTGTGGCGCAGGGGTGCTGACCAGCACTCCCGCCGGGGCAGGCTGAGCAGCCTCCAACCCGCTCCAGTCGCTCAACCTCTAGACCCAGCAGCAGGGCCGGGTTCAATTGCCGGTGGGCTGACTTCACACCTCCGTGTCCCCACAGTGGGGGCCCCGCTGCTGCTTGTGGTATCTCTGACGCCTTGCGAGGAGCCCGCCTAGACCAAGAGCAGACAGACCAACCCCCACTGCTCTCAGGGGCCCCAGAGCCAGCTGGTGCAGGGCAGTGAGGGGTGGGGGTTACAGATCTGCGTGCCCTGCAGGCAGTGGCTGGATCGCTCACCTTTACCCCCAGCACTTTGCTCCGCACGCAGTTCGGGGACAGAAAATGCAGAGAGGCCTTGCTACAGACCAGCCCAGGAGCAGGGAGGAGGGACGGAAGCTAGGGCAGGCTTGTGGTCAGGGACTTGCACTTCCCCCGTGGATCCAGGGGCTCTTGTGCAAAACCAGCCCATTTACTCTCGGCCTTTGGGCAGCCATGGCCAGGGGGAGCCCAGGGCCACCGACCCACCTTGGTGAGGTCCTGCTGCAGCTGCTGCCACTGCTCGCTGTAGGTCTTGCGCAGCTGCTGCCGCTCCCGGATCAGCAAGCCCAGCTTGCTCAGGGGCCCTGAGTTCAGATCCTCCGCGTGCTGCCTCAGCAAGCGGCTCAGGCCCTCTGTCTGGCTGGTGATCTCTGCCCAGGACTGTAGGACATGGGACAGGCGAGACAGGGAGTGGGGGCCAATGGCTCCCTGGCCCGGGCCTGCCAACCCTCCAACCCTCCCCCGTGGGCTCTGGGAAAGGAAGGGGGCAGGCAGACAGAACTGTCCCTTCCCCCCTGCAACCGAAATTCCTCAGTCAAAGGCAGGAAGGGGCTGAGGAGGCCTAGGGACCCCCGGAGCCCCCACCTGGCTGATGGGGCTGTTGGGGCTCATGCCCCGGCCCCCACTGTCCTGCAGGGACATGTGGTGCAGCAGCCCCGCATACTCCCTGTCGCTCTTGACCCGCTGGGCCATCCACTTCCTCATGCCCTCCAGAAGCCGAAGCTCGGCCTCCTGCATCTGCTGCAGGGCCCCGTGGCCCTGGGCGCTGCACAGCTCTGAAGAGAAGCCCATGGTGCCGTCCTGGGGGCAGAGAGAGGAGAGTCCACAGCTGGGGAAGGCGGCAGCTGAGGATGGAGGGGCCGGCCAGAGAGGTGGGGGGAGGGGGCAGCCCCGAAAAGAGGAGCTGCCGCAGGTCAGGAGGTGAGGTCGTCTCCTTCTGAAATGCAGCCATAGGTCCAAAACGGCAACTTGGCCTGGGACGCCGGGCCCTCCTTGCTTCCCGAGTGTCCGGCCAAGGCCTGGCGCCAGGGGACCCCTCCCCCCCCCCCCCCCCCCCCCCCCCCCCCCCTTCCCAGGGGCTCCGCCGGGCTTCAGGCAGCCACTGCCCGCGCCGGGCCCCTGCGGTGCCACGCGCGCCCCGCCCGGGGGGTGTCCCCGCTCCGCGCCCCCGGCCCCCGCCGCCCCGCTCCCCCCGTGCGCCTCCGGGGCCTCGCGGCAGGAGTTACCCGCGCGGGCAGCTGCTCCGGGGCTGCCGAGGACGCCTCCGGGACGCCTCCGGGACGACTCCGGCCCGACTGCGGCCCGGGCGACCCTGGCCAGTTCCTGATTCGGCTTCCTCCTGCCGCGGTTTCGGCTGGCCGGCCGGGGCGGGCCCGGCGAGGGGAAGGGGCGGGCGGGAGGGCCGGCGCCCCCCACGCCCGCCGGCCCCCCTGCCCAGCGCGCCGCGCGGCCGCGGAAACGGAAGGGAGGAGGGGGCCGGGGAAGAATGGCCGCGCGGAGAGCCGCCTGCCGGCGCCCCCAGGGCCTGGGCAGCGCCCGGGAGCGCGGGGAAGCGGCCGCTGCGCGGTGGGGGCCTGGCGCCCGGCCTGGGCGGCCCAGAAGGGGAAGGGGGGAGCCTGCTCCAGGCCTCCCCACCCCATCGGATTCCCCAAGGAGCGCTCAGGCGCCAGCCAACATGTGAATAAAATTTCCAATATCCCCGAGGAGAGGCCTCCTTCTCAGGCACAGGTCCTGGGGAGCCGGCCGTCACCCCCCCAGCCCAGGCAGGGGCTTCCTGTCCCAAGGGAACCTCGTCCCAGCAGAGGGGCTAGGGTGGGGGAGTTGACAGGTGTGGAGTTTCCTGACGGGACATGGGCCAGCAAAAAACCATCCATCTTGGTTTAGTCAGGCCGGACGGCAGACCTCAGCCCTACAAGGGAGATCCTGAGCAAGAGGGACCGCCCTGCTAGAGACCAGGCCTGTGGGAGTGGAAGCCCTCTGCTTGTCCTACTCTTGGGGCTCCCATGTCCCACACCCTGGGGCTTGTCCCCAGCTGCTGCCTCCTTCCACAGCCCACTGCTCCCCCAAGGAGGCCCTAGAATTCCACGGGAGCCAGTCTTTAGAGTCCTGACTTGGGCCCACCTAGAGGCAAGCAGGTCGCCATCTGGTCCCAGTCCCTGCCCCCATCCCGGATGCGGTCCCAGGGCCCTAGGAAGAACAGCATCACCACACTGGAGACCAGGCCTGGTTTGCATAGTCTGCACGTTTAATCACTTTAAAACCTCTAACATTATCTCGTGTCCATTAAATAGAACCAACAATGCTGGGCCTGTTTAAATTACAAGGAAAAAAAAATCACTGGGCACCAACCCAGTATCTTACAAAATCAGCCAGGCTGGCCACAAGGGTGGGGGGATGGGAGAGGAGGGGACACCCCTGGGCAGGTGGCTGGGTGCCAGGAAGGGCTAGGGGAGAGAGAAAGAAAAGAGGGCTCCCAGATGGGAGGGGACTGATTGTCCTAATGGGAGGGGTGCGAAAGGCACGTCAGAAGAGGGGGACTTAAGGGGGCAGAACAGGTCAGTGCTTTCTCCACAAGGGCACAGTGTTGGAGGGGGCTCAGTGCCACTGCCTGCCCGCCCCTGGCACTTGGAGAACCAGTGACCCATGAGCCCTTGGCACGATGAGCCCCATCTGAGACACAGATGACAGCCTGCCCCTCCCACCACAGTCCCCTTTCCTAGGGCCCACCTGGCTTGCCCGCTTGCCTCTTCAGGCCTTGGGGCTCAACTCCTCCTCACTCCTCAGCAACATGCTGCAGCCCCCCACACCTCAGGGCCAGGGTAGCCGGGGGAACAGCAGAGTGGACAGTGGGTGTGGGAGGGTGGGTGGTCCAGCTGCTACCCCCATTAAAAATACAAAAAAAAAAAAAAATCAGCATCTAAAGTGAAATAATCACAAAGTGAAAATATATCCTCAAACAGCCCCTGAGATCCCCACAGGGGAAAGCAGCATCGGGTGGGAGGCGGGAGAGGCCGGCCGGGCCACCGTCCCTCCCCACCACCCACCCAGGGGCTCCGGGACTGTGAGTGCCAACAGCCCAGGCAGCCCCGGGCTCAGAAAACAGGGACTTGGGCCCTGGCGGGAGGGGAGGGGGCCCGAGAAGGTAGGGTGGTCAGGACACCAGCACGGGGCTCGGTCGGGCAGCCAGCTGTGGTGGAGGTGGGCAAAGGGACACACACACGCGCGGGCGCACCCTGGAAGCACCTGCCTTGCCTTGGTCCCTTCCTTTGATCACCACTTCCTCGAGAGGCTCACCAGACGCGGGGGACAGGGTTGGGGATACAAAAGCCCTTGGAGAGGTGGCCTCCTCCTTCAAATACCCCCTAGGCCAGCCTCCCTGCTGCCTGGATGGGGACCATTATTGCTTTAGAGGAGCAGGGAAGGGACAAGAGCTGCAGCTCGGTCAGGAGTCCCGGAAGAGACGGGCTGACCCTCTTCACTCCGCAGGGAATTCCGGCTGGGGCCTGGACCTTGGAAAGCTGTCCTAACGGTTCCGCTCCTTTCTCCACACAGAAGGGGTGCCAGAGGTGGGGTGAAGCCCCCCCTGCTCCCCAGCTGGTCCTGGGGTCCCACCTCAGGCAGCCAGGGGGCCCGAAGGCAGGGTGGGAAGCAGTCTCTGCCCCTCTTGCCTCCCAGCTGGGGTCCAAACCCAGTCCCAAGATAAAAAAATACTTTGGTGAATTAAAAAGTGCCCAAGGAGGGGATGGGCTGGAAGGGGCAGGCAGTAGGCGCTCGTCAAAGGGCGCTCTGGTCTTTGATAAAGGCGGTCCTCTCGCCCCGGCCCTCGTCCTCTTCTGAGTCAGACGGGCACTCTTCCTGCCAGGCTTCGGGGGGCAGCCCCTTGTAGGAGATGAGGCCACGGTCCATGGTGTACACCTTCACCCCCCGGAAGCTGAAGCCGGAGCGCAGCTGCAGGACCAGGAAGACGGTGACGAAGACCAGCACGATGAAGGCGCAGCTGAGGCCGGCCACCACCTCGGGCAGGTGTGAGGGCAGCAGCCCTGCCCGCGGCCGGGGCTCCGCCTCCACCTCTGCGGGCAGCCTCTGGGGCGGCGGCCGCTGCTGGGGCGACTCGCGGCTGCTCTGGCTCTGTCGGGAGCATGTCTGCTCCACGGGGTCCAGCGAGGCATGGCTGGGGCAGCTGAGGCAGTCTGTGGGGGCCAGCCCCTGGCAGGTAGCACACGAGCTGTGGCACGGGGTACAGACGCTGGCCCGGATGGTCTCCACGTCGTTCTCAGTGCTATAGTGCGTATCGAGGACTTGGGGCGTGAAGCCTGGTGGGCAGTGCTGGACACAGGTCTTCTGGTGCAGGGAGAAGCCTTCCTCGCACACTGCCGGCAGGCGAGAGGACATGGGTGTCGGCTAAGCAGGCACGGCAGCCCCGAGCAGCCTCCAGCCCCAGAACTGCGGTTACCCCCAGCTCTCTCCAAACCCCTTTTCCTCCTAGCACTGGGCTACAAGACAGGTTCCCTCTGTGCCCACCCCCTCGAACCTCAGGCCCCGAAACCCCGAAACAGCCACCACTACTGACCCACACAGGCCTGGCTGGTCGTGAGGGTCTTGCAGCCACTGCTCTCGGGAGGCGTGTGCGGTCCCTCGGGGGCCGTGCCATACAGCACGAGGGTGAACTTGGTCAGCGTCCCTATTCCAGGGTGGGGGAGGAGGCAAGAGTTAGGGAGCACTGGCACCACTCCTGGAATCCCAGGGCCCACCAGTTCCCTTCTTTGTCCCCCCGCAGTCCTCAAACATCCCCAGTACCATAGTTGTTGGCTTCGCTGGTGTTTTCAATCTCCAGGACCCACTCGCCAGAGGGGTCCTCGTCCCAGGAGTGGGTTGTCATGAAGGCCCAGTCGTTAAACCCATCTGCAGAGTAGTCATGTGGCCTGGGGGAGAAAGGTGCCCATGGCTGTTGGAGGCCTCTGGGAGACCCCAGCCAAGGGACACCAAGGCCACAACATGTGGACCATACACCCTCCCCCAGTGCAGCACCATCCCCACTGGGCTGAAAATGCCTATAGCTATTGTTTCCCAGTAGGCCAGGTGTTCTTAACCAGAAGATTCTGGAAACGTGCAAAGTTTGGACATGGGAAGGCACACTATCGGCACATAATGAGTAGAAGCCAGGGATTCCTTTGACATGGGACAGTCCCTAGGACCAAACCGTTCCTCCTGAAGTGCCAACAGCACCTCCACCAAGAAGAACGTGGTGGCCACTAAGACTCTGTGACAAGTCCAGGAGGGCGTGAGTGTGCGAACGGACGCGTGCGAGTGTGAGGGTCAGGGCAAGCTGGGCAGGGGAGAGGGCAGGCACCTGGCGGCCAGCAGGGTGGAGCGGGTGCCCATGGGGCTGACCAGGTGGATGGCCAGGTCGCCACGGCGATTGTAGGACAAGGTGAGGCGGGCCTGCGCGTGTTCCAGCCGTGTGATGTGGCTGGGCTCCCCCAGGCAGGCGGTCACCATCTTGCGCACCTCCAGCCGCTTCCCGATGTCCCTGTGCAGACAGCAGGGACAGTGTGCCAGCCTGGCCAGGAGAGCGGGGCCGCACCCCCCAACAAGCCTCAGGTCCCACCCACCCCTCCCAGCCCAGGGCAGGGCCTCACTTGGGCTCAGTGAGGATGTCGATGATGCATTTCCTCTGGGGGGGCACCGTCGTCCAGTTCTGGGCTAGGGTCACCATAGCACCTGCGTCCAACAGCCCGTAGCCATAGGAGTGGCTCACTGCAGGGCAGGGAAGGCGGGGTCAGCAGGGAGGCAGAGGGCCCCCCACCCCCAGCCTGCATGCTGGGCCACCCTGTCCTCACCTTTCCGGCCCACACCGTTGGTGGCCCAGTCGTTAGCATTGAGGTGGGCGGGCTTTGAGGTCTGTACCACCAGGTGCTGCATGTCCCGCCAGGTGAGGTTCTTACTGCAAAGGCGGTAGGGAGAGGCGGGGCTCGGTCTCTTTGGAGAGAGGCCAAGAGGCCAAGGGCTGTCCTGCAGGGGGCGCTGGTGGGGATGAGGTTGCTGCCCGCCCCCCCCTCCCCGCGGACTTACTTGGCTTCCAAGGTGAGAGCGATGATGCCTGCTGCCAAGGGGGCAGAGGCCGAGGTGCCCGTGTGAGACTCTGTACACTTCTGCCGCAAGTCTGTGGTCACCTACCAGGAGAACGGGTGGAGGGACTAGAGAGGCCGCCAGCCTGCCCCCTGCTCTGCCCACAGGCCCAGAGCACCCACGGAGGGCAGGGGAGCCAGGGCCAGGACACCCGGGGCCCAGCCACTGCCTTGCTCACTTGACACGAACAGGCCAATGCCTGGCCCTCCCCAGGTCTCCGTTTCCCAAGGCGTGACGGGCTGAGCTCCAGGTTGGAGGCCATTCAAAGCCATGCACATCCTTAGAGAGTCTCCACTTCTCGGGGGCTTCAGAGAGCCCCACGGCCCCATCCCCAGCCTCAGGGAGCCCGGGCTCCCGTCCCACCATCCCATGGCCACACGTGGTCCGGAAAGGGGGACCTGGGCGGAGCCGGCAGTCAGCCCCTCCCCCCAGGGCAGGACTCACGATCTGCTTCTCGTTCTGGTTGCCGCTGCTGTACGTGGTGGCCAGCGTGGACGAGCAGGCCTCGCTGTACCAGGGCACGTTGCCGAGCTGCGTGGCGCTGCTGATGGACAGCGTGTAGATACTGTTGGTGTAGCCGTCACAATTGCAGCTGTCGTGCTCCCGGCCCCCGTTCCCCGAGGCCCACACGAAGATGGAGCCCAGCCCCCCGCGGCCCTGCGGACAGAGTGGGCCGGGGTCACTCGCAGACGGGGCCCGAGGAAGGCCTGCTGGGAAGGCACTGCCGGGGACCGGGCCCCTCATCCGCACACGTCAGCCTACTCTGCACCCCGGGACACCCCTGCTGGGTTGGGCGCTTGGGCAAGTCTGTCTGTCTGTCTGGAAACACAGACCTGGGCTGCTGCCGACGTGCCCAGACCGGGGACTGCAGGGGCTGGAAGGATGGGGGATTTCCCCCTTGTTTTCCTCCATTGCTGCCTAGTGCATTGACATTTTAATAAACGAGCCTTGTATAAAATGAAGGTGTAACGCAAGAATACACAAACAGGAAGAGGAGAACGGGGGAAGCGAGCGAGGGAGCGGACAGCGCCCGGCCGGGCCCGAGGAGGCTGCGTGGGGACCCCCACCGCACCTGGCTAACCCCCCGGAAGAAGGCCTCCTCGGCGAGGCGGGCAGGCCCGTCCACGGTCTTGCCGTCGTCCTCGGGGCCCCAGCTAGCGCTGTAGATGTGGATGTGGTTGGGGTTCAGGCCCAGCGAGCGGGCCTCCACCGCGTCCGTCACCTCGCCGTCCAGCATGCGCACCCCTGGCCGCGGAGGGGGGTGAGGAGAGGGATGCTGCGTGGGTCTAGCCGCCGGGGCACCCCCAAAGCACACCCAGCCCTGCACCCCAAGGACACAGGGGAAGGCAGAGGCTGGAGCTGCGAAACCCAGGCCAAGAGCGGAGAAAGGGAGAAAGCGAACACACCCTGCCTTCAACCACACAGCCTGGCCTGGAACGAGCCTCTGCGCTCCCTGGGGCGCGAAGGGGCCAAGGCGTGCCCTGCAAGGACTCAGAGCGGGTGGCAGGGATCAGGGAGGCTCCTGCTAAGAGGCCCTCACCCTGGCCTGCAGCACGGGTGGCTCAGCTCTGCGTGGTCTGGGAGCCTCTAAGGAACTGCCCCGTGGTGGGAATAGGCTGGGCACTGGCCAGATGGGACAAAATCCCCTGCAGGGCCCTCCCTAGGACAGGGTGGCCAAGGCCCACACCCACCTCCAATGCGTGCGTTGTAGGCCACGCCTACGCCACAGACACCGTTGTTGGCCACGGCAGCCACCTCGCCAGCACACCGTGTGCCATGCCTGCCGGGGACAAGAGCACAGCATTAGCAGGGGACAGAGTGTGGTGGGGCAGCCTGAGGGACGTGAGAGGTCAGCACAGCCCTCCAGATGCGACCTCTGTGCCCTCCCACACTCTCCGCTCCATGGCCACCCCTGCTCTGACCAGAAGTGGAGCACGACTACAGAGAGGTCAGCCCACGGGGGTGTGGGTCTTAATTCAGGCTCGACCCCGCTTTCTCAGTGGAAGGGAGGAGATAGCAGGCGGGGGCCGGGGGGCCTGCTGTAGCTCACCTGTTGTCATTCATCTGTGTGTACCGAGGCTGGGGGTCAGGATCCTGGTCATTGACATCGAAGCTGGCCCCAGGATCCTGGAGAGGACGTGGCCATGGTCAGGAACAGTCTGACCACACTGGCAGAACAGGACCGCCCCAAGACACCCCGCACCGGGATCACTGCCTCCCTCCCCCACCTCCTCACATAATTGCCTGCCAAGTCTGGGTGGTTCTTCTCGATGCCATCGTCCAGAATGGAGACCACAATGCCGTGACCCGTGTAGCCCTGAGCCCAGGCTTCCTTCACGTTCAGGTCCCGCTGGGTGACGCCAGACTGCCGAGAAACCCGCCCCGTCACCCCAGCACTTACAAGATGTGGTCGGCTGTGTGAGGTCCGGGGTACCCTGAAGAATCCCGTCACGACCCCCGAAACCTCCTTCTCCACCCGCCCCTGCAGCTGCAGCACCATCCCCGGCTGCCTGGGCTCCACGGGAGGGTCAAGAACTCGGGAAGGGCGACCCCCAGGCTTAGCAGGAAGGGGCAGTGAGAGAATGCTTGGCAGCAAGAAGGAAGAAGGATGACAGGAGGCCTCCCTGTCAGCCTCAGCCTCCCATGGGAGCCCTCGGTGGCCAGACGGGTGCCGTGGGGGAGGAGGACCCACGACCCGAGGAGGCTGCGTACCAGGTACCACTGCTGGGGAAATTTGGGGTCCGTGGGCTCCTGGTATACATCCCGTTTGGCCCTTCGCTTGGCCACCTGCTGCTCTAGCCACTGCACCTGTGAGGGAGTGGGGGGAGCAGGTGAGGGGGGTACTCAAGAGGCTCCAGAGAGCGGGAAGGGAAGGGTTGCGGCCGGAGGGGCTGGGGGCGCACTCACTTGAGGCTCCCTCCGCAGCCGGCTGTGCCGCAGGTGGTGAGGCGACAGGGACCGCTTTGTCACCGCTCGATGCCAGAAGTGGTAATAGTCGCCGAAGATCTGCGACAGAGCAGGGAGGCTGAGCTGGGCTTTCCATCTGTCAGTCCCCGGGGAGGCAGCGGACGGGGGTGGACGACCGGCTGCAAGGGGAGGCTCACCATGCCAGAGGGTGGTGGGGCATCTGCTCCCGGCCCGGCCCGGCCAGGGGGCGCAGGGGACTGAGAGGGACCCACCCTCCCTGGCACAGTCTGGTCTCCCAAACAACCTACGTTGGAAGCCAGCGGGCGGAACGAGCCCCTGCTCCCATCTCCACGCCCCCCACCCCCGGCCACCCGGAATGCACCCTCACCCGGACGGCCCAGACAAGGTAAGCCCACGGAACCCCTGCCCTCGCTGGCCTCAACCCTGGCAAGGTCCTGCGCCAAGGCCAGAGGTGGTCGGCGCCGGTCCGCGCGCCTACCTGGCCCAAGTTGAGGAAGCCGTGCTTGTGCGCCAGGCGGTCAGCCACAGCGGGGCCTCCGGGAATGTGCACGGCCCAGGTGTTGGTGTAGACCTTCTGGGCGCGGGCGTCGGCGGCCAGCAGGACCAAGGCTCCCGCCGCTGCTACCACCCATAGCAACCAGGGCCTCAGCTCCATGGGGGGCACAGGTGGCCGGGACCCCGGAGCCCCCGTCTCCTTGGCCTGGTCACAGGGCCTCGGCTCCCGCGTGCCTGCTCACTGCCTGTGGCCCGGGGCTGACTGGTGGGGGCATGGGGCCGAGCGGGGCAGGGCTGTGAGGGGACGAGGGCTGCCAGCTCTGAGGGGAACAAGGGAGGAAGAGGGGGAGATGGTCAGTCCCTCCCCAGCCAGGTGCTAAAGCTGCCTTCCCAGCCCCAGGGCTCAATCTATGCCTGAAAAGGGGTCCTGGGGAGACAGGTGAGAATCCAGCCCGCCCCCAAGGTCAGCCAGCCAGATGGACGCCCCCCCCCCCCCGCCGAACACACACACACACACACACACACACACACACACACACACACACACGCGCGCGGCTCCTAAGCCTCTCTCCACACAAGAATACGGAAGTGGGATGAAGTATCAGGCTTGAGTCATCCAGAATCAGAAACAACAACAGAATAAACGTTCAGCACAATCAAAGCAAAAAAGAGATGGGCTATAAAGCAGTATGTACACATGACCCCATTTTGTTTTTAAGGAACTATTTATACATGTATATTTATATATAACCACAAAACAAAATCTGGAAGGACACATGCTGAAACGTTAACCAACGATTCTCTCAAGATGGTGACGATTACAAATAACTGTTATTTTCTTCTTTGTGTCATTGTATGTTTTCCAAATTACCCAGGTATATTTGACAAAATGTCTTTTCAAAGTTTTTTACTGGGTGGTGTCTACCCAGCTCACCAGGGGTTCCTGGCTCAGCAAAGCAGACCCGGCCACAGGGAATTGCCTGCAAAGACCCACAGCCCCATGGGAAGAAACAGCGGGTGACCCTGGGAAGGATGAGGCTTGGGGGGTTGAGCACAGGGGATCCCAGTGGCTTCACCTCCCCCCACGGGCAGACCCCAGGCCGGTGGCCATCAGCAAAGTAGGGCCCAGACTCTTTCTAGGCTGTTTCCTGGGGAACACTGGGGCCCCCCAGCCCTGCCCTGCCCAGGTCTGGGTGCAGGGCCCCCAGCGGCCCCCTTGTACTCCACGTCCCCCAGCCTTGCATCATCTGAGCCCAGGCAGCCAGAGCAAACACTGGCTGCTGAGCCAGGAGCGCCAAGGTGAGGCTCAATCAATAGTCTGCCTGTTGTTTCTCCTCCTTCAGCAAACAGGCAGCGGGACCTCTCTGCCCGGGGCCACATAACTGTCCCCACACAGGGCCCCTGACTAGCCAGAACCCAAGCCCCTGGGGTGGGGAGCAGCTCAGGGAGGCCCCAGTAGGGCCGCTGGAAGTATCCTGTCTCAGTGCCAAGCTCACTGAACAGAAAGCCTGCCCACAGGGCCCCGGATGCCCCCACCACTCCCAGCCCCAAAGGAGGCTACTCTGCCAGGCGGCAAAAAGGAAGCTCCCCAGCTCCCCCCAGGCTGTGGGGAGCTGAAAGGGCAGGCTCGCCACTGGGAAACCTCACCCCTCCAGGGGCTCCCCTCGGCCTTACCAGCCTCACGGAGGGAGGACCGCTCCTACAGTCCCACCCTGCAGGCTGGGAGGGACTCAACACACAATTCCCAGGGTATTTTCAGTTTACACCAAAATAACCTGACAGCTGATGCGGGAGGCATCCACAATACGGCTCCTCCTCGCCCGGTTATGGGGCAGAGTCCATGGAGCTCCAGGACAGGCCCGTGATGCCTTGGGCGTCCAACTTCCAGAAAGCTAGTCTTAGCAATGGCTGGGTGGCCAAACATAGGCCCTGGGCTGTGAAAAGACCCCAAGCCTCTCACTTAACAGCGGATGTGGGGCCTTGCTGCGGACAGAACCAGGTAGGAACAAGACAAGGCCTCTTCTGGCCACTGCAATAGCCACCTCTTGGGTCCAGATGGCAAGGAGACCTACCCCCCCACCCCACCCCGGACCACAGTGCTGTGAGCCCTGCCGAAGCCCCCAGATCAAGACCGGCCCAGCGAGCCCCAGCCCGGGTTCCAGCGCACTGTGAATGGAGCTGCAGCTGCTCGGCATTAAAGGTGATTAACCAACTATTTAATTACTCTGCAGCCCCCAAAAAGAACGCAGGCTTCAGGGCACAACCCAACAGTCCCCAGAGAAAGGGCCTACCTCCCCCTGCCCAGCATTTCCAGCCACAGTGAGGTGTGGATATGGCTCCCACACAGCCCCCAAGCCCCCCCCATTCCTACCTCAGCAACCTGGAGGGAGGGAAGATTTCTCACCCCCCTCCCTCCCCAAAGAGCAGGCGCTGAGAACAATGAATGAATGGGCTTCTCCCCACCCCCATCCCAGACTCTGACTCACCCTCTGAGTCCCAGTTCAGCTTAAACCTCCCCTCCCCAAACCACCAGGCTTGCTTTATTTCTAGCCTCCTGTGATGCCCCCTCACATGGGACTGGGCTCTGGCCGTGGCCACAGAGAGAGCTGGGGCTGCTCTTTCTGGCTGTGTTCCTGGGAAAAGCCATTTCTTCGGAGGTCCCGGGAACCTCTAACACAGACAGCCGCGCTGAAGCGTCAAACGGAACCTACCCCCAGGTCGGGCTGCGTTTCCCAGGCACTGGTGATCTGGTGTGGACTCTTTGATTCAGTCTTTCTAGCAGAGACACCAAGCCAGGTCCTGTTAGAGGCACTGAGAGGCGCCCCGAAATTCTGATTTTCAGTCTCTGCTCAACTAATTTGCTGTGTGATCTCAAACAAGTTGTTTCCTCTCTCTGGGCCTCAGTTTCCTTGGTGGTAAAAACGGCTACATCTGAGATTTTCCAACTTTTTTTTTTTTTAAGCTACATACCCCCCCTTTTTAAAAAAATCAAATCGCACATGAAAGCCCCACAATAGGAAGCAGTAAAATTTGTGCTGTTCCGGTTGAGACAGTCAAGCTTGGCTACTCTCCTGCACTGTGTCCACACCTGGCCGGCAGCTGCCCAGCCCTCAGCAGGCCACATCACCTGGGTTCCCCTCACACTTCCCAAGTCAAAAACAGGATTCCAACCCCTCCAGGGCAGAGGGTCTGCACCTCCCCTCCCCACCGGCGGGGCACGCGGGGAGCAGGTACAGACCAGACAAGTGACTGCTGTCAGACCTGTCTGGCGAGCAGGCAGCCCCGCAGTCCAGCCACCCCACGGGGGCAGAAGGGGCCTGGGCCAGGCCTCGGCGGGAGGCAGCCCCAGCGCCTACCGGACCCCGCGGGACCCGCACCTGAGTCTCCGTCGCCCAGGTGTGCGGGCGGGGGCGAGGCCGGGCGGGGAATAATCCCCTCCGCCCCGCGACCCGCCGCTCCTTCCCCTCCCCGGGGCGGCGGAGTGGGCGAGCCAGCGGCGGCCCCCGGCGGCCAACGGGGAGGCGGGAGCACCAGGCGCCTCTGGAATTCTCTCCCCATCCCGCCCCCAGCGGGGGCCCCGCGGGCGCTTCCTGAGGTCAGAGGGCTCGCCCCGGCCCCAAGCGGAAAAGTACCGGCCCCAATAGGGGCCGGAGGCCGAGCCGAGCCCCGAGCGCTCAGGTGGGCTGCAGGGCGCCCTTCCTGCTCCCCGCGGCTCCACCCTCCGGCCGGCCCCCGAGCCCGTTCCGAACGCCGGCGCGGGCAGCCGGGGCCTGGGGGCCCGGGTCAGGCCGGCCGCGACCCTCCCCCGCCGGGGCGCCGGGGCCGCGGAGCCCGCTGCCGGAGCACAGCGGCCCAGTCCGGCCGGCCCTCCCCGGGCCCGGCGCGCTGCCTCCCCGGGCCCCGCGCCCGCCTGCTTACCCGAGGGAGCCCGGGCGGGTAACTTTTCCAGGCGAGCGCCGCGGCGGCTCGGGCGCCCCTCGGCCGAGCGGAGAGCCCGGCGGCGGGGGGCCTGGGCTCGGCGCCGTCCCCGCGCCCAGCAGCAGCGTCACCGCGCGGAGGCGGGGAGGCGCGGCGGGCGGCCTCGGCCCGGCCCGCGACCAGGGGCAGGGCTCGGCCTGGGCTCCGGCTCCAGCGCGGGCGGGGGCAGCGGCCGGGCCCCGGCGGCGCTGCTTGTTTACTCCCGTCGCTGTCAGCGGCTGCGGCGGCCCGGGCTCCTCCTCCGCCGCCGCCGCGCCCCTCCCCCTCGCGGCGCCACCTCCGCGCTCCCTCCCGGCCCGCCGCCGCCGCCGCCGCCGGCCCGCCGCGCTCGCCGCCCATGCCGCCCGCGCCCCGGCCGGCGTTCGGAGCCCGAGCCGCGCGGACCCAGAGCGCCGGGCCCCGAGCCCAGGCCCTGCGGCCTTGTGGGGCGCCCGCTGCCTCCGGCGCCCGGTAGGGGCAGGTAAAAAGTGGGGCCGGAGGTCCCAAAGCCCTGGCGGCCGCCTGGCGCGTCCCCAAACCCCCACCTCCAGGGCCCAGCTGCCCGCGCCCCCGCCCCCGGCTCTGCGCGCCCCTTGCTCTCGGGGCAGGCGGCGGTGGAAACCCGAACTCGGAACCCTCGGCTCCGGCTGCCAAGGGCTTGAGGAGGCACTCCGAGCTCACTGTCGGCTGGATTGTGGGGCAGCCGGCCCTCTCTCTCCCGAACCCCCACGACTGCCCCATTCCTGAGCCAGGAATTTGGGCATGACCCAGTTAATCGTCCCGGGGTGACCGACCTGGGGTAGCTTCTCCTGAGGTCGGACTTCAGCGAGGCAGGGCACACCTTCCCAAGGCCTACGGTTAGAGGAGTCACGACTGTTTGCATCTATATAGACAGGTGGATAAGCTGAACCAGCAGCCCACGCCTTTTCCTTTTTTTTTAAAAAACACACCAACCGCAGGCTAGGCACGGGGACAGTCACTTTAGGTTGCCTCCTTCTTAAGTACATTATTTAATTCATATAATCCTTCCGAGCCGACATTATTAATCCCATTTTACAGATAAGGAAACTGAGGAGCACAAAGTTAAATAATTTGCCCAAGGCCCCCCACCTAGCGGGCCTCAGAGCTGGAGGAGATCTGGGGCTTTGGCAGAACCTGATCCAAGCTACTTGCCGTATACTGACGGGCTCCTCTCCCTCCCTGGGTCCCTGCCCTAGAAAACGTCTGTGCTACTTGGCTGAGGCCACCACTGCTAGAGCTGAGAAAGAAAAGAGGGGAAATGTGGCCAAGAGCTCCCGTCGGTTATTCCAAGGTCGTAGAGCAGTCTCTGTCCATCCTTTCCTGCGCCCTGTGAGACTACCTTGTGCACAGTCCTATCCTTGGCGTCATTAAACGGAGGGGGGGGCGGTGATGACAAAACCTGAACACCGCCGGGCGCTCACCAGGAGCCAGGAGCTATTCTCGGCTCTTTTCCACGTGTTAAGTTATTTCTCCCTCCCCAAAGACCCCGCCAGGTGGGTACAATACATTCTCCTTTGGCACCTTTTATGTAGCACTGTCTACATTTTACAGAAGAGGAAACGGAGGCCCAGAGAGGTCAAGTAATATCCCTAAGGTCACTAGGTGGCAAGTCAGCTAGCAAGCCCGGGTTCAGACCCCCGTGGCCCTATCTCACATCCCACCACCTTAGACAAGTTACTCCATTCTGAGAGCCTCCCCTGGCTCCTCAGTAAAGTGGAGATGGTCCTCACGGAATGAGACGAGGTACCACTAGGACACCCCTTCAGATGCTGCAGAAACTGGAAACTGGTAAGAATGCGGGGTCCAGAAAGTCAGGCTGGGAGCTAAGTCTGGTTTGTTCCCGCTTGGGGTGGGAACTTCCCTCACGAGAAGCTGAGACTCCTAGGGGCCACCCTGGGGTAGCCCCATTTGGGAGAACAATGCCTGTGCAGTCAGACTGAGGCAGGAAGTGAGTCATGGTTCTTCCTCAGTCTATGAGCAAGAGAACCCCATTGAGAGGAAATTGGGACAGGGCTAGCCCCACCTTAGGCTTGGAGTCCCCCACATGTCCTCTGGCCCAGACGTAAGGCCAACGCAGAAAGAGAGAGAGCCTGGCGGCCTTTATGTGCCCTACCCTTCCCGAGGCTGGCCCCAAGGGTGCCACCGTGGGTCTCAGATGGCTGCCACCCCCAGAGCGGCCGGCCTCTCCCATCCTGCCTTTGGCAGGAAGTGCAATTCCTTCAGTTGTGTGGCTCAGAGGTGCATCACTTGGGGGGAGGAGGGGGCAGAGGACTGAGCGAGTGGGCACCTGTCCTTACTTTGCCCAGACCGTCTTTACCTCTGTCCTTCTCCAACTGAGGAGTTTCACATACAGTCAATGGCATTTTACAACAGGCCTCTTGGCGAAAACGAATTTGGAAGCCACTCTTCTTGAGATGAGACCCCACCCTCCCTCCCGAGAGGAGGAGAGAATCCCCCGGGCCACAGCTGGTGACAGTTAGCCAACTTCTTCCTGTATCTCCCCCGAACAAGGCCTGGGGGCATGGATTGTTCTCTTGATCCCGCCCAAACATTCCCCTGAGGCCTTAATGACCCTGAAGCCTGGTCCCCCCACCCCCGGGGCCTTAAGAGCCCAGGGCTCTCTGGAGCGGGTTATCAGTTTTCCACAGCGGCTGGGAAGATGGTAACAGCACAGGACAGAAGCCCCGAGCAGGAAGGCCTGGGAGGGGCGGGTAAGAGGCCTGAGGGATGAAGGGGCTGTGAAAGGGGGTTCCCACCTTCCCAGCAAGGCTCAGGGAGGAAGGCTGCAGCCAGCCAGGCCTCTCTTTACCTTCAAATTGGGGGGCAAGGCTCCTGAGGGCAACCACTGTCCTGTGGCTCCATCCACCCAGGTGCTCCCATGTCCCCTGAGTGCTCCGGGGGGGGCCCACTTCTCCCCAAATCTCCTCCCCGCTTTCGGGCACCCCAGAGCCCTCCACAGCAGCACCCACACCTGGTTTTAATCAAACCCGTTCCTGCATGCACGGAAGGGCCCCTGACAAAATCTAACGGGTACCTTCTCTGAGAGGGTGGGATTTGGAGAGCTTTTTTTGTTTTCTTCCTTTTTTGCTTACCTGCATTTTCTGGAATGTCTACAGTAACTTTTCTAATAAACTAATTAAACCTTGAAGTCATGCAAAATTGAATAAAGCACGCCCATACTTCACCAGCTAGCGCCTGAACACCCGGGGTCCATCCTGAGCACCTCACCGGCCGCCGGGGGCTACAGCCAGGCTCCTCCTATCTGGTCTCAGGGCAGGGCCTATCCAGTTCTGGCTAAACCACTTTGGGAAAACCTCTTTTATATGACAGGCAAACGGGGTGTCTGTGGGTGGGGGGAGGAGCCAGAAATGATTGGGTGCTGACATCTGGTCACGCTGGGACAGGATGGCAGCACGGCCAGCACTCCTCATCTTCCCAGTTATTAGGGTGGGTCTGGGCTTACCTTTGCCTTGTGGCTCTGCCACGTCCCCAAGTCACTTACTGGTTTAATGGCTTCCCTCTGTCCACTTTGTGTCTTCTTCCTTGCCCTCAGAGCCCAGCCAGTGTTACGCACAGCTGGGTGCCTGACAGGTGCCTTGGGTGCAGTCTTGCCTGGCAGACATTCATTGAGCACTTGCTGTATGCGGGAGCCCTGGTGCCTAAGCACGGAGTCCCTTCGAGCTTGTCCTCAGGAAGCTAGCGACCGCCTCCGCTGGGGTTGGAAAGACCTGCCTGTGAGGATACCAGTGTCCCCGGAAATCTGCCCCCTCCCACGGCCTCAAAGCTCCAACAAACCCCCGCCCTTCTTTCTCCCTCTTGATCCAGAAAAGTAAGACAGTCCATTTTCATCTTTTTTTTTTGAAAGATTTTATTTGTTTGACGGAGAAAGAAAGAGAGAGCACAAGCTGGGAGACCCGGAGAGGGAGTAGCAGGCTCCCCAGTGGGCAAGGAGCCCAAGCAGGGCTCGATCCCAGGCCCCTGGGATCATACCCAAGCCGAATGGCCGGCGCTTCACCAACTGAGCCGCTTAGGTGCCCTGAAAACAGTCCATTTTCATGACTTCTTGTTGAGTTTTCCAATCAGTTTGTCAGGCTCCAGAACGAGGTTTCTCGGCATCAGCACTAGTGACCCCTTGGGCCACCAGATCATTCTTTTTTTGTGGAGACTGTCCTGTGTATCGTAGGATATTTAGCACCATCGCTGGTCTCTAATCACTACGTCCCAGGAGCACCACCACCCGACTGTGACAACCATAAAAAAAAAAAATCCCCGACACTGCCTAATGTCCTTGGGGCGGCGGGGGCCAGAGGCGCAGCCAGCAGAGAGCCACTGGTCCAGAGTGCGGAAAGCGAACAGCGCAGGAGTCAGTAAGAATTGTCTGCGGGAACCATGCACCCAGACACCTGGCAGCGAGGGAGAAAACTGCCAAGCCCCATGGCAGACAGCCCTCTGTGTCTCCTCAGCATCTCCTGCGTAACACTCAGGATAACGCCGAATCCGGGTAAGGAACAATCCCGGGGACTGCACTAAGGTCGGGGAGACAGCTTTGCTTTAAATGTGTATTTAGAAAGCAGACTGGTAGCTGCTTGGGGAAGAGGGGCCAGGAGGGGCGGGAGGAAGCGTCTGGGAGTGACAGCCTTCGGGACCTCGATGGGGCGGAGGGTTTCACGCATGTGCACGGACGTGAAAACGGATCAGATGGAACCCTTTAAACCCGTGCGGTTCAGAGCGCGTCGATCATATCTCGATTCACCTGTTTTTAAAATGTACTTGTTTAAACACATAGTGCTTGGAAGGTATTATTTGGAAAATTTACGAACACGCGCTAGCCTGTTTCTTGACTGTGACTGATAAGTGGGGGTCCTTAAGATCAGTGTGGTACTTAAGAAGAAAACAGAAGAAGAGAAGACGATCGCGGGCCTCAAGGCTGGCCTCAGAAAGGAGGGAAAGCCGGCGTGAAGCCAGGAGCCCCCGGCCCCCCTCAGCGGACGCGCTGGAGTTCTGCCCTTGTACGATGCTATCAAAGCAATGTGTCTGGAACCGTATTATCAGGGGCTTGGGAAAACGAGATGACAAATGTGGTGCTGGCTGCCAGGAAGGAAATACATGATTCTGGACCTTACAGGCTCTTCCACTAACTTTAATCCCTAAAACAAACATCGCTGGGGAGAAAGTCAGTTAGTACTGGAGGAGGGCAGGCGCTCTCACTGCACAGGGCGAGGGGCACCCGGGGAGCAGAGAACCCTCACGGGGGCCACCTGCCCATTAAAGGCACCAGCGCTAGTGCCTGGGGCGGGGGTGCACTTGGCCCGGCGGGGTGCTGGAGAGGCCCAGGAGGGAGAGTCATTGCCAACAATGAGGGGCTTCAAGAGCTTTTCAGCTGGTGGAGACCTCCAACCAAGGTTCTCGAGACCCGAGTGAAGCCGGGGAGCACAGAGAGAACTCGGGGTGAGGCTAAGGTACTGGGACCATGAAACCCTGTTTGTGGAGGGTTGATTGTGCACCTCATGCATCTGTTCCTCAGACCTTGACTGAGCCCCTGGTGGGCGCAGGACCTCCTCCCGTGCTCCCATCGTGGTAAGGGAGGCAGATAGCAGGTGGGTAAGCCAGGTTACAAGAGAAGGTCAGATCACCAGTAAGTACAGCACAAGCAATAAAAAGGGTAATGTGGTAGTGCTTGGGGGAAGGTGACAGCTGCTGTCCCTAGGGTAGTCAGGGAAGGCTTCTTGGAGGAAGTGATACTGGAGCTGAAGCTCAAGAAGGAGGCAATGGAGAGAGGACGTCCCAGGCCAAGGAAACTGGGAGGTCACAGGCCTGGGTGTGAGCTCGTGTGCTTGGAAAGCAGATACTTCTTGGTGCGGTGGGAGCAGCCAGAGTGGAAGAGATGGGACGGGAAGCAGGTCTAGAAGCAGCTCTCTGCTTCTAGAAGAGAAGAGAGCAGAAGACAGCGTAAGAGGCCGTGGAGCACCGTGGCAGGCCAGTCAGGGTTTTGAGCAGAATTCTCAGAGCATTGGACAGTTTTTGGAATATGTTGTTAATTTGACTTTTTGCAAGGTTCTCTGACTATGGTGGGGAGAAGACATATAAGGGGTAAGAGGGGGAGCCCCACAAAAGCCCTATGCGGGAGGCACCGTTAGTGACCCTCCCACGTTCCCCGTCGGTAGAGAACTGCCTTGGGGAAGCTGAGTACGTTCATCGCTTGGTCAGAGGGTCTGTAACCTGGGAAAGATAGGGTGTCACTCATCACCTTGAGAAGCCACACCCCTGCAGGCCCAGAGTTGGCCAGGGTTGCCAGGCTGAGGGTCCCACGACCCCACTGCTCGGGTGGACTCAGGTACGTCTTCCAAAACCACACCTATGCGGGCGTCCAAGCAAGTGACCGGGCAGCAAGGGTTGCTCTGAGAATGCCTGAAAGTCCTAGGGCACTCGTTTGCTGATTCCGTGACGGGGCTAAGCGCCTTCTGCTGATTGCTTCATTTATGGCTCAGAACATGAGGCAGGCTCTGTGAGTAGCCCCGTTTTACAGATTCAGAAACTGAAGTCCAGACAGCTTGCTGGGAGTCACAGTCAGGAAGAGGGAGACCCTCACTATGAAGCTGGGGACCTGTCATGGAAAGCTCACATGCTTAAACCACTCAGCTCTCTGCTTCTAGAAGAGGCTGAACCACGACTGGATCACAAGCCAGTTTCCTCAGGCGACGTGGCACAGGCTGCTGGGCTGAGATTCACATTTGACTCTTCCCTAGACAAGGCCCGCTGGCCCGTATCCTCCCAGAAGTCCATGTTGCTGTTTCTGGAACGTGTGTCCCGTGGTGCCGCTGCCTCGCCCCCACACACACCTTGTGAGAGGCCTTCCAGGTGTGCTGGTTGTCCGTCCAGATCCCGCTCTGCAGGCCCCCAGGGCAGATCACGTCACCTCCTGGGGCCCCAGTTCCCAACTCTGTAAAATAGGATAAAGATCTACCCCGAGCATCAGGTGATGCCCGAAAAGTTCTCAGCCGGCACTTGGCCTGAATCGATTGCCTCTGCGATTAAGTGGCTTCCTCCTTCCTTCCGAAGCAGGAATGCTTTCCCGATGCTTCCACACTGGGCTAAAACCAGGCTTTCCCGCACGAAATTTCTGTCCTCACTGCAGCTCTCTGGGGCGGCAGACTTTTTATATTCCTAGACAGGAGAGTTGCTAGCCTCCTTGCACTGCCGTCTGTGCTCAAAGCAGCCTTTGGTGTGGCCTGATCCCTAGGTGGTCCCCGAAGTGACTTATACCCATCCTGCAAGCTACCTGCTCCTTTGACCTCTAATCTCTGAGGTCAGAGACTGGCAGGTCCTGACTTATTCACATCACGAGGCGCAGGAGACATGGGCAGCCCGCCGTGGTGAATGGACCGGGCTGGTTGGGGCCGGCGGGGCCTTGCTGGCAGCTGCTTCTCCCGATGCCTGCTTGGTGGCTGGGGGTTGCAGGGGCCATTTTAGGCCCACTAGAGGACAGGGGTCTCTCCAGGGCACCTGGAGGACCGGCCACATGGGGGACAGGTGGCTACACCCCGTTTCCCGGCACCGGGCACAGCATTGTGCTTTCTGGGCTCACTCGTCTGAGAGTCCTGCCAGGGCTAATCTTCCTGACCTTCTCATTGTTTAGACAGAAGAAATACTTCCAGATAGTATTCTAGGAATATAGTTCTCCTAGGAAGCAATAGGGCTGTATATCAGCGACAATGAGCCTCCTATCAGAGCCTCGGTCGTTCCCTCTATGGGAGAGAGACCCCCGCAGCCTCCCCAGTGCTGCTCGAGGAACACTTGTTGTTGTTCTGTTAGGTACACACATGCCTTGTCACACTTCTTACCCAGTCATCCACCCAGAATGATTTGAAGGTCAACACTATACGGAAAAAGACGCATAAAGCCATCCTAGCTCTGCCCCTTCTATATGGCCCCCCTCTACACCTGAGCTCCAATTTTTACTAGATCTGACTTCTCCTCCCAGAAAGAAAGAAAAAAAATACATATATACATACACGTACATACACATGCACATTCATCTTTCTCTCCGTGTATTTTCTTGCACTCCCCCTTCTTATCAAAAGGTAGCATACAACAATTTGTTTTTGGCGCCTGGGTGGCTCAGTCAGTTAGGCCTCTGCCTTCGGCGCAGGTCATGATCCCAGGGTCCTGGGATGAAGCCCCACATCGGGCTCTCTGCTCAGTGGGGAGGCTGCTTCTCCTCCTCCCTCTGCCTGCTGCTCCCCCTGCTTGCACTCGCTTGCTCGCTCTCTGTCAAATAAATAAATAAAATCTTAAAAAAAAAAAGAATTTGTTTTTTTACTTAGCGATACATTCTGGAGAAACTCACGTAACACACACACACACACAGAGCTACGAACCCAGTACAGTTCAAAACGAACATTCGTCCAAGGGGAGGGCTGGTCGGCTGGAGCCAATCGCCGCTCGTGGGGACGGGGACCGACCAGTGGGAGCAGCGCTCCTTCGGCGCCTGCGATCCCCACGGGTGTGCCGCGTGCCGGATGACTCAGTGCTCCCACCACTTTTCTCTCTTTGAATTACTGCAACACTTCTGTTTACACAGTGGGCTGTTACATCACTTGGCCTTCACTTGGCTTCAACGCATCATTTACGCATTAAATCCGCCTCTGTTCTTTTCTTGTTAGCCAGCAGCAATTAAGAAGGACTGCTTGATGCCAACACAATCATAAACACCAATGCAAACTCGGGCAGTGAAATCCTGTGTCAACAGGAGATTGGAAGGTGGTCAGGCCGACAGTAAGGATGATGAAGATAACCATAATGGCCAACCCTTGCCGAGTACTTGCAATGTGTTCATGATGCTGAATGCTTCACACGCGGGCTCAGACGTAATCCTCTCGAAAGGAAGCATACCCATTTCAGAGATGAGAATGTTTGGTCTTACAGGGGTGAGACAACTTGCTCAGGGTCACATACGTGCACAGCAGACGGTGAACCCACATCACTGACTCCAGGGACCATTCTAAGGGCTGGTGGCTGGGGCAGTGACCTTACTGAGCTCTTTGACATCAGATCCTGGCCATAACTGCTCACCCTGGCCAGGACCTACTGGACTGGGCTAGGCAGGATATACAGGGGCTAGGGCAGAGGGTAAAAGGGGAGCCGAGCCTGTGACCCCGCCTCCTGTCTCTCAGGATCAAAGCAAATAAACACAAGCCAAAAATACCATTTAGAAGAAAACGATCTACGCCCGTGACTGTAACAATGACATGTTGTCAGGTCCTGGCGGACGACTGAGAGTTCTAAATGTTCCTGCAGAGTCCCTGGCCAGCTCTGCTGGGCTGGGGCTGGGCAGTACTTAAGATAAAAGTGCAGACTCTTGGCCATCACCTCCCTGTGGCCTTCTATTTACCCTGACTCCTGCTCTGCCTCACTTCACCTCCTACCCCCTCTCCTGCCACACTGCGTGTTTGTTCTTTCCCTGTCCTGGGCCTGACCTTGCTCCCTGCAGCTCCTCTGTCCAGGAGAGAGGGTGGTCAGGTGGGCCTGGAGCCAGAAGCCTCCGCCCAAGCCTAGGGACCAGATCACAGGGCATGTCTGAGCAGCACAGGCTTCCTGGAAATGGGCAGTGATAGTCTGGTGCTGAAGAGGATGACCCAGGGCAGTCCCCTCCCCAGTGGCTGCCCAGGGGTGGGTGGGGCTTTGGTCCTGAGGGATCAGGACCGTGTGGGACAAGCAGGCTGCTGGGGCTGACTCCCTGGAAGGCTCACATGACAAATGCTTGAGGCGTCTCCATGTCTAGGTATTGCCACGGTCTCCCAAAAACTCTTCCCTGGCGAGGGGCCTGGGGGCACTCCCAGGCCCAAGGCAGCCAGGGAGGGTACCACTCCATGCCACCTTCCTACCCTTCCTCAGATCCAGGCCTGAGAACATGGACACCCTCCCCCAGCCCCAACTAGGCCCAAGGAAGCCCAGCCTTATTTGGTTTCCATTTTCCTACATCAATACAATTACTTATAAAAGCTAAGTTACCCTGTCTCTTCGGCTCCATGTAACGTGCCAGGCACTGCTGGAGTTCCAGAAATGCTGGTCCCGTTGTCAGTTCCCAGTGTGGTCTTCACTTGGTTCGCTGTGATTGGATCTGGGTATTCTTTTCATCTGGGCTGGAGCTCCTACTAGAATCCAACTCATTCCTACTTAAAAAAATCTGGCTTCTTGCATTACCAAAGCCATATGTCTGCAAGAATCATCTACTCTACCCCAGGGCCTTCCTGACCCCATCTCATCTCCCATAGTTCTCCACCCTGCTCATCTGACTCCAGCACACTGGCCTCTCTGCTATTTCTCAGTCCCTCTAATAGCACGCCTACCTCAGGACCTTTGCATTGGCCATTCTACCTGGATTTCTCTGGCAAAACAACCATGTGACCTGGCTGGTCATCTTGCTCAGGACTTGGCTTGAACGTCGCCTTTACTACCTATAGTATGTTAAAATGCAAATATAACACTCCCATCCCTCCTTCCTTGCTTCATTTTTTCTTCATAGTACTTTTCACATGGGACAGACTCTGTGTTCTCTTTACATAATTGTGTGTTGCCGAAATTTTTCCCCCACTGGACTGTCAGCTCTACGAGGGCGGAATTTTTGCCCGTTTAGTTCACTGCTTGTCCCCAGTGGCTACAACAGTACTGACGTGTAGTAGGCACATTAATTTGTTGAAGGAATTGTTTGACTGCAGGAAACTTAAATCTACATAAAGACACAAAGAAGAAATAAAAGATGCCTAGAATTTCCAATCCTTCCAAAGGAGCTCCTCGTCTTTGGAGGCATTTAAGTGGAAACTGGGCATCCATTTGGTAAGGAGTTGTAAAGGGATGTGGGCACTGGGTGGAGGTGGGACTCCTACTCTCAGGAATATTTTGGGGGATCCTGCAAAATGCTCTCCACCACTCGAAGGCATTCTCTCTGCAATTTAGAGCCACCGAGCAGCACAGGACTTTCCCTTCGGTCCTTCCTCAGCACTGGGTGGGGAGCCCTATGACCCAGAAGTCTTGGGGCACAGGGTGGAGTGGAATCACAAACAAGACTGTCCCAGGAGGAAATGCAACAGAGACCTGTGAAACCGTGACAAAGGTGCAGCAAAGCCGACCTGTGTCGGGCCATCCCCACATTGCTGGACACGTCCCAAACACCAGCCACAATGTCTGGAGTTCCATCATTAGAGAGACATAAGTCTCTGCTTTTAAAATGCACTCCTGGGGGGCACTTGGGTGGCTCAGTGGGTTAACGCCTCTGCCTTTGGCTCAGGTTATGATCCCAGGGTCCTGGGATCGAGCCCCACATCAGGCTCTCTGCTCAGTGGGGAGTCTGCTTCTCCCTCTCCCTCTGTCTGCCTCTCTCCATCAAATAAATAAAATCTTTAAAAAAATGCACCCCTGGGGTGCCTGGGTGGCTCAGTGGGTTAATCCTCTGCCTTCGGCTCAGGTCATGATCTCAGGGTCCTGGGATCGAGTCCCGCATCGGGCTCTCTGCTTGGCGGGGAGCCTGCTTCCTCCTCTCTCTGTCTGCCTTCTGCCTGCCTCTCTGCCTACTTGTGATCTCTCTCTGTCAAATAAATAAATTAAAAAAATCTAAAAAAAAAAAAAAATGCACCCCTGGAGGGTCACGTGTTCTTCCACATCGGCCACGTAAACGAGGTCCGAGTTTGCACGTTAGCCTTGAATGGGTCCTGAGGCGGTGTGAGATTCGGCCATGTGGGTGTTTAGAAGCAGGGGCACTGCCAGGAAAGAGAGCAGCCTGCAAGCCCTGTGCTCTAGGACAGGAGTCCCCAGAATCGAAGAGCTCAAAGACAGCAGCGTGACCTCACAGGTCAACCCCGGTGCAGGTACTGGAGCAAGTTATCTGGGACAGGAAGTGGCTATGAGAGGCAGGAACCAATGCAAAATCCCCTCTCAACAGCTGCGTAATTTCTCCAAGGAGCCTGTCTTCACAGAAATGGGGTTACTGGGGCACGTCACCTATGGGGAGCACTTGGGGAACTCCTTGAAGGCTCACTTGGGACAAGACACTTGGGGGCCCACAGGTATGGCAAATGCACAGCACATGTGCTACCACTTCTTTATCCTTGCCCATGGCAGACATTACTAATCCATCACCGCATCACATCATCACCACACAGCTGTGGAATCCTTCTCTCTGCCATGTTCCAGACAGTCACTGCTAACCTATCAGCACTCACATGCGAGGTGAAACCTGATGGCTATCGCTGGCAGAAGGTCCATCCCGAAGGGGGTTGATGGGGCGCAAAAGAAATGTCTTCACCATGCCTGCCCTTCAAGAATCATGGGGTTAGGATTCCTCAGATGAGGAAACCAAGGCTCAGGGAGGGAGGGAGACCTAGCCAAGGTTATGTTGGACTTCAGTGGGGAGAGGTTGGTCTGGAGCTCCAGTCTCCCTGCTCCTTACCTGGAAGCTGTCACCTGTGACTGAACAGTTGGTTCGGGAGACAGAGCACATGCATATGTCCCCAGTGCCCACGTGCCCAGTGGAAAAAGCCGATCTAGCTCTGCATGTCAACAAGGGCAGAGAATGTGAAATCCCAGGGTGCTTGGGTTGACCTCATAAACTTTGGACTTTTTGGGCTCCGTGAGTCAGCGGGGCAGCAGTGGGTAGATGTTGGGGAGGCCCTGTGCCCAGAACATGGCTGCTGTCCAGATAGGTCCATTGGAGTCTTAGTCCCTGGCCTGTATCCTGGGAAAACTCCCCAGTACCCTCAGGCAGAAGGATGCGGGCCCAGTCCAGGGGCCAAGCCTGCTTTAGGATGATCTCTGTCCTGGGCAGGCCATCTCTGCTCCCTTGGCCTCAGATGCCTGACCCATCCCTGAGGAAGCTGACCCGTGACTTCACTTTGCTGAGGCTCAGTTTCCTCATCCATTAAATGGGGATAATGATACCTCTTTGCTGGGATGTTACAAGAAAGGGATGAACTAATGCTGTAAAGTGCTTGGCTCAGTGCCCTGCACACAGCAGGTGCAGAGGGAGGGCTGCTGCAATCACCTGAGGACTTTTCTGGCTGCCAGAGTCCAGCCTGTGACCCACACCCGCCTGTGGGAAACAGGCCATCTCATGTTGGCTCCGTGATCACCAGAACTCACACACATTGGCCAAGCTTGGAGGGTGAGAAAATGGATTTCTCCTGCATTTGGGAAAGGGCAAGAGGGAAGAGCAGCCCAGGAGTCCCCAAACAGCTGCCCCAGTTGCCCACGTTCTGTGGCGGGATCTGTAGACAGAGAGCCCCTTTCATTCCAGGAGGGAGCTCCCCATGGGGCCGATCGGGTGGGGACTGGTTGAGCAGATCAGTGACTCTCCTGCTTGGAAGCCGGTTCCGGCAAAGAGAGGGTGTCACTCTGTCTACCTCTGGCTTCCCAAGAGCCCGTCCTCAGTGACCTCAGCTCCCCTGTTCCCACCCACATCACACAGGTGATGCTGGGGTACCGGGGCCTTGGTACCAATGGGTGGGAGAAGGAAGAGCGGGCTTTGTCTTGTCTCTAATGTTTGAAAACACAAATGTGTCCCATATTATAATTTTAAAAGAAAAAAAGGGCCTGGTTATAAAACAGCACGAGTCCATGGAGTTTACATGCGCACACTGAGCCACAACTAGAAGGAAAGACACGGGCAGGCTGAGAACGGTTGTCCAAGGTGGGGACTGGAGGATTTTCAGTTTCTTCCTTGGGCCTTTCAAGCTTTTTGACTATGAACTCGATTTGCTTTTATCGTCAGAACAGTAACAACAAACCCCATTCCTGTTAAATGATGGCCACGAAGCCTATGGTTTGGAGAGCAGACTTCCTCGAGCCGCCGCACCCCGCCCTCATGTAGCTGGTGACCCTCTGGCAGGAGCGGGGCTCCCCTGGAATGGTGAGATCTGGTCTGGCCCTCAGGCTGCTCCGGAATCAGATCCAGCCCTCTCGGGTCCCCCAGTCCTGAAGGTGGCAAAGGTCCTGCCAGCCGCTGGGGGTGGGGGGGGGCGGCACTCCGGGTTTGGCCACACCCCCCAGGGGACCCGACTCCCTGCCTGCCGGGAACTGGGCCAGGCGGAAGGACACACCAGTGACGTGTCCTCCACTTCCTTTAACCTGCCCCACTGCGTGTGCTGCTGAGTCAGCATCCCTTTGGGGACTGACCAAAGGATATGACATGACACAGCAGGATGCGGCGATGCTCTTGGCCGTCCCTGGGCCGTCCCTGGGGACTCAGCAAGAAGGCCTAAGGAAAATGAGAGCGAGAGCAGAGACAGGAGGCGCCTGGGTGGCTCTGTCGTTGGGCGACTGCCTTCAGCTCAGGCCATGATCATGGGGTTCCTGGATGGAGCCCCGCATTGGGCTCCCTGTTTAGCGAGGAGCCTGCTTCTCCCTCAGCCGCTCCCCGCCCCGCCCCCTGCTCTCTAATCTTAAAAAAAAAAAAAAAAAAAGAGCAGAGACGTGGTGTGTCCCCACCCATAGGACCACCTCCTGGTTCTAGAGCTGGTTCTCTGCACTGTCTCCTCTTGGGCCTTGGCCACAGGCCTGCGTGCTTCCCATGCCCCTAGCAGCCCCCCTAGGGTGTTGGCAGACGCCTTCCCACGTCTCCAGCGCTCCCTGTTTCATTCTACTCTAGAGACCTCAAGAGCTTAGGAGTTTTTCAAAGGGAGACAGATGCTCTTGGCATTGTGACGGGATAATTCTTCATGTACAATTGTTCCCTGTGTTGCAGTGGCCCCCTTCCACTAGATGCCCAGTCACAGGGACGACCTGACATGTCCCCCCAACCCTCCATTTCCAATCACCCCATAGACACTTAACCGACAGAGCCACCCGAGGGTCCCATGAAGAGATTTTCTGAGAAGGGACAAAGATCCTCTGTCCAAGCTCCCAAACCAACGCCAGCAAGCACACACATCTGGGCTTTTCCCGATGAGAAAAACGGGGCCACGGTTTTCTGCAAGAGCTACTGAGTGTTGGGTCCTTGGTTATCTGAAGACTAAGGCATTCCTAACGTCTGCATGTGAGGAAGCAGCGACACAGAGACTGAGTCACTCACCTGAGGTCTCTCGCCCGGTAAGGAGCAGAGGCAAGATTCACACCCAGAGAGTCTGGGTCCAGAGGCCCCACACGTAACCACTGAGCTAGGTGGATTCTGAGTGCCCTGGGACTTTGGCCTGAATGCACTTTCTTTCCCTTGAGGGGAAGGTTCATTCCCTCCATCAGATTCTCAAAGGGTTCACAATTGAGTAAGAGCCCTCCTCTCTTTATGTTTTCATCCCACTCATTTTACAGGTAATAAAAGGTAACCCCCAAGAAGGAGAGTGTCTTGCCACATTGGTGACCAAGCTGAGATGATCAGTGGGCCACACCTGCTATTCTGTCCCCTCCCCCCTCCTTCCTTACAAAGGCTTGGACCGGTGTAGTAGCCTCCCGTGGGCCTCCCTGCCTCTTGGCTCACGGCCTGACAGGCTCCTACTCAATGCCTGGTGTTACTCTGCCCCGACTCATTCCAGCTCGAAATACTAGTATTTTCTTATGTCTAATGTCTAAAGATGGTCACAGAAGTCTTTTCAGTCCCATGTGGTCTGAAACCTTGCTGTGTTCCCACAGAAGGTGGAGGCCATCTCCCCCTCCTTGAGCCTCAAGAGGCCTTTGTGGCGGCCTTCCTGAAGCCGCTGTGGGTGGCAAGGGTGCTAAGGCTTCGGCCTCCCTCTCCCCTCCAGTCTCTCTTGACCTTTGAACCCACTGCCATGGTGTGAGTATGTCCGGCAGGGCCCCGAGGAAGCTCTGGCCAACGCTGAGCCAAGATCTCTGCTGATCGATCAGCCTACAGTGGTGAAGGGCCCTCAGGATCCCAGCCTCTGCCCTAAGTCTTCCAGCTGAGTCCCCAGGTATGGTAGGGCAGGCACGGCTGTCCCCTCCGGTGGGCCCTGTCCAAATTCTTGAGGCCAGTCACAGTTGTTACTTCCTTGAATGGGAGACCCCTACAAACTTGGGCTCGGGAGCCATGGGGGCTGCCGGATGCTCTGGAGTAGGGGAGCACAGTAACCACCACCGAGCTGGCTAAGAGAGGAGAGGGGGCTCTTGGATCTCCTCCCCTACCTATGTCTGAAGCTGGGGTCCACATCTGGCATAGGCAGTTTTGTTGCTGTTGCTGTTGTTTGTAAGAGAGAGAGAGGCAGAGGCAGAAGCAGGCTCCCTGCCCAGCAGGGAGCCTCCTGTGGAACTAGATCCCAGAACCCTGAGATCATGACCTGAGCCACCCAGGCGCCCCTTTTGTTTGTTTCTTTTACCTTTTGCCAGTCTGATGGGGGGGAGACAGAATATCTTACTGTTGTTTTAATTTGCATTTCTCTGAAGCCAGCAAGGGAGAGCCTCTTTTCTTATGTGGTCCTTGGCCTTAAGGGTTTCTTTTCCTGTGAGGTGTTTGCTCACAACTTATGCTGAATTTTCTGTTGGGTTGGTTCCTCTGTCTTTCTGATTTGCAAAAGTCCTTTACATATTCTGGAAGCTAATCTGCTACTGGTTGTATGTATGGCAAATACCGCCTCCCAGACTGTGGACAAATCTTATCGTCTCGGTTATGGTATACTTTGTTGAAGATTTGAATGTAAATGTTATCAGGCTCATTTAATATTTTCCTTTACAGCTGTACCTGGGATAGTCTTCCTTATCAAGAGGCACCATGGGACTTTTCAAGTTGCTGGCTGTATCCTATTTCTTGGCTTGAGCACTGGGTACAAAGCTGGGTTCATTTTAGGAAATTTTATCGACCTTGGACATATGATGTGCACTTTCCTTTACTCATGTTGTAACTTACAAAAAGTTTACTTAAAAAGAGAAATCATAGGGCACCTGGGTGGCTCAGATGGTTAAGTGTCTGCCTTCAACTCCAGTTGTGATCCCAGGGTCTTGGGATCAAGCCCCACATCCGGCTTCCTGGTCAGCGGGGAGCCTGCTTCTCCCTCTCACTCTCCAGCTCCCCCGCTTATGCTTTCTCAGGCTATCAAATAAATAAATGAAACCTTAAAAAAGAAAAGAAAAGAAAAGAAATCATTCCTTACCCTGAGGTGATAAAAACATTCTAGATTTTCTTCCAAATGTATTACACTTTCGTTATTCGCAGGTAAACCTTGAATCTACCTGCAGTTGTGCGTGTGGTGTTAGGTGGGGATCTAATTTTACTTTCTCCATATGGATCACCACTTGTCCCAACGCCATTTATAAAAGTCTCTTCCCCATGTGGGTGATGCCTCTCTGTCATGTAGCGAGTTCTCCTTTACACACAGCTGTACTTCTGTGCCCTTCTTCGGTTCCCTTCATCTCTTCGTAGCCTGAAGCCAAAGCTGGTGGGCTTCGTTTCTTTAAAAAGCTTTGCTCTGCGGCAGGATCCAGGGGAGGACGCGACGGCAGGAGATGGTGTGGTCGGAAAGATGCCCTGACCACGTCCCCAAGGAGTGGAGCATGGCTGCTGTGGGAGCCAAGCCAGTGGCTGGGTAGGAGGCGCCGGTAAGTGTGTTGAGGTGGGCCGTGCAGTGGAGATAAGGAGGACAGGATTTGCTGTGGATCAGAAAAATTAGGATGGAAGGGGACTCCTTGGTTTTCGGGCAGAGGCTGGCGGTGCCATTGGCTGAGCTGGGAAGGCCTGGGGTGAAGCTGACAGGTAGGCCTTCAAGGGAGAGCCCTGATAAATGACTGAGTGAAGACGGGAGGGGTGGGGATAAGGGTGGTCCCGTCCCACTTCCTGTGACCTTTGCATCCTCCAGGAGGCTGTAGGACTGCCCTCCTGGGCAACTGCGGTAGGCCCCCCCAAGCAGGGCTATCATTGCTCTGGGGGGAGAGGGACATCTTCCTCGTCCGGGTGCTGGTCCCTCCCTTACAAATCCTGGGTCAGGGCCAGGCCTTCCAGGCTTCTGGTCCCAGGACACTGGTTCTAGGAAGTCTTCCAGTCCCACGGGAGGCCTGGGGAAGGACGGAAGCAGGCCCTGTGGGGTTGGCTTTGTCACCTGCCTCCCTGGTCAGTTACACATGGCCTTGGTGCATCTCCCTGGTATTTTGGGAGCCTGTGCCATTTGCTGGGATGGAGCAAGGATCCCTGGGCTTCACCTGGGCATGATGGAAGCATCTCGGTGGAGAAGCTGATGGTCTCCGGCCTCTGACGCTCTGCTCGTGGATGGGGGCTCAGACCTGGGTGTTTTCGACCAGATCATTGCTCTGTTTACAGTCTGCTGCTGGCTCATCGTCCCCAGCTGTTATGAAAACACCTTTAGTTTGTAAAACGTGGAAACTGCATCTGAGCGCTCCAGCTGAGTCATTTCTCTGAGCAAGCCTTCAGCTTGGGCAACATTTTTGGCCAGACCTGGGGCGCGGCTCTGTGTGGGTCTGGGTTTTGCCTGTGGACAGTCCCAGGTGGCCTGGAAGCTCCACTCAAACCCCAGAGCCCGAGCTTCCTTCAGCGAATCGAGGCCCATTTTAAGACCCTTCTTTGTCACCAGGGTGGCTGAGGAGAAGGAAGGGACCCCCAAGGTCTCAAGTCTCCAGACAACTCTGGGGGTACGCAGAGCGAGGAGGCCTGGCACGGAGGGGAGGGGTGGGGAGAAGCTCTGCTCCGCCTGGAGCCGGTCTTGTCTGAGGGCCTGCGAGCCCTTGGCCTGAGGCACTGTCCCTCCCACCACAACCCTGGCCAGAGGTGACCTTCAGACTGGGGCCCAGCAGGACTTTTGGACAGGAAGGAGGAAGGAGGACAGAGGGCGGTACAGAAGAAACCAGTCTTTACTAAGCACCTATTTCATGCCAAGCCCTTGGCTAGCTCATTCTTCAGCCTCGTGCTTGGTCCAAGAACCTTGGCCCCTCGCCAGCTGCAGGCCCTTGGGCATGAGTGTTCTGTCCTCATCTGCCTTATCTTCCTCATCCGGCCTCAGAGCTGTTGTGACGGTCAAGCGAGATGGTACAAAGACAAGTCAATAAATGGGTTTTTATAGTGACATGGCTCACATTTACTGAGTACGCGCTCTACTGGGCTCCAAGCTGCAGGTTTTTCTTGCAGAAACTCATGGAACCCTCCCAGCAACCATGAGGCGAGTTCTTTTTTAGTCCCATTTTGCAGATGAGGAAATGGAGGTGCAGAGACATCGGGTCACCTGTGGAAGGCCGCGGGCGCTTGGACACTGGGGCCGGCACTGTGACACAGGCAATAGGAATTTATGTGACGCTGCAGAAGCCTAGGCAGTTGGATTAAGCTGGTCTTTCTCAATGTGAATTCTCCAGAACCCTCATCTTTCCTTCATTTTATTTTATTTGAAGATTTTATTTATTTGACAGACAGAGATCACAAGTAGGTAGAGAGGCAGACAGAGAGAGGAGGAAGCAGGCTCCCTGCTGAGCAGAGAGCCCAATACGGGGCTCCATCCCAGAACCCTGAGATCATGACCTGAGCCGAAGGCAGAGGCTTTAACCCACTGAACCACCCAGGTGCCCCTTTCTTTCATTTTAAAAAAGGTGCTTCACCAGGGCACCTGGGCAGCTCAGCCGGTGAACCGTCTGCCTTCAGTGAAGGTTGTGATTTTGGAGTCCTGGGATGGAGTCCCGCGTCCAACTCCCGGCTCAGCGAGGAGCCTGGTTCTCCCTCTGCCCCTCCCCCATGCTCGTTCTCTCTCTTCCTCCCAAATAAATAAATAAAATCTTCTAAAAAACTAAAAAGTTGCTTCACTATCAGATAAACATGAAAAACACTGGAACACTGCATGCTCCTTCTAAGACATTCACTGGGAACGTTGATATAGTAAAAGTTCTCGGAAGTGCTGCGGTTAAAAGGGAAAAAGCAGACAACTGGTTGTGTTTAACCCAGCATTTCTGAGCTTGTTTGCTCTCCGAGCCCTATTTCTGAGGAGCTCTTATTAAGATCAAACTTGAAGCCTGCACATTTCCCCAGCCTGCATGCAGGTCTTGGGCTGTCTTATGAGGGCAGCCCACAGACCACCCTGGTTCCAAGGCCCTGTGTTTCTCCTTTGTTCTATCATTTCATCCGCCTATGCCACATGCCTTCATGACTTCTTTTTATTTTTTTAAAGAGTTTATTTATTTGAGAGAGAAAGAATAAGCAGGGAGGTGGGGAGGGAGAAGCAGACTCCCCACTGAGCAAGGAGCCTGAAGCAGGACTCGATCCCAGGACCCGGGGATCATGACCTAGCTTAATCGACTGAGCCCCCCAGGCGCCCCAGCCTTGACTACGCACTGGCATGATGGGACATAAAGATGCGACTTTGGCTTTAAGAATCTTGTTGAGACTGACGGGGAGACAGGACAGTGTGATCAGAAGTTCAAGGGCCTGGGGAGCCCCAGTGGACGGCACCTACCTGCTATGGGAGCTGGGGGTGGGGGCACCTCCTGGACAGGACGTGGGCTCAGTTTCCAGGTGAAGGACTTTGGGTGGTCAGGTCAGGGTCGCAGGAAAACGTGTACATCCCTGGAAAAGCGAGGCTTTCGTTATTTAGACTCTAGGGGACACCTCTTGGATTATCTGATTCCATTCTAATCAGGCTATTTTACAACCCTGCAAGTTGTAGATAAGTAATGCAAACCTATTCTTATCTATAGACCTGGGGACTCTGAATTGTCCTGCAGAGCGCCAGTGGGCCTCCCCCTGCCTGCTTTTGCCTTCATTTGCACATTCCTGATCAATAAATTCTTCTGTTCTTCAGATTTTGTTGTGAACTGGTGAGACCATGTGCCTGGTCCCCTCACTGATTTAGGGGTTTAATAAACTTTTTTTTTTAAGCTTTTATTTATGTGACACAGGGAGAGAGGGACAGAGAGAGAGAGAGAGAGAGAGTGCACAAGCAGGGGGAGCTGCAGAGAGAGAGAAGGAAGGGCAGGCTCCCCGCTGAGCAGGGAGCCCAACATGGGGCTCCCTCTGAGGACCCTGGGACCCTGGGATCATGACCGGAGCCGAAGGTGGATACTTATTAACCAACTGAGCCCCCTGGAGCTTCATCAACTTTACCACGTGTTCATTCTTACATGACAGTCATGATTCCACCTCTTAAGAGGATAACAGTAAGGGGCGCGTGGGTGGCTCAGTTGTTAAGCGGCTGCCCTCAGCTCAGGTCATCATCTCAGGGTCCTGGGATCGAGCCCCGCTTCGCATCGGGCTCCCTGCTCAATGGGAAGCCTGCTTCTCTCTCTCCCACTCCCTCTGCTTGTGTTCCCTCTCTCGCTGTCTGTCAAATAAATAAATAAAATCTTAAAAAAAAAAAAAAGGATGACAGTAAGAGGCTCCCCGGCAGAGAGATGCATGGGCGAAGAGCCAGCCTTGCTCTCGGCACCAGGCCATGCAGAACAGGTGCCCTGGGTCCTTGTCACAGCGGACCACCAGGAGCTGCCGAGATGGGCCAAGTTTTCAGGCCCCACTCACAAAGGGTGGAGGCAGGGGTGTGAGATGAAAGGGGGGGGGCTCGGCTGTCAGGTGATGTGGGCATGCCACCGGGGGCTAATGCACTTGGTGTCCCCTTGACCCGTGTGTTTGCAAGGGAGCAAACACATCTCTGATGCAGGCCCTCTGCTCCCCAAGATCTGCTTCCTTGTTGGGATTTGCATGACCACCTACCTGCCCAGCCCTGCTGTGTACCTTCTGCAGCTGGAGCTGGAGCCCAGCACGGGCCTCTGGCCCAAAACAAACAAACACAAAACAAAACCAAAACCATCCAACCCACCAGTCAAGCCAAGCTCGAGCTCCCGGCAAAAGGAATGCCCGGTGGGGTTCTGGGGCAGTCTCTGGGGGATCCACTCTGGGGAGCCTGCTGGCTCTGGAGGGTGTTTGGGTCTGTCCCTGGTGAGGGGCCCTCCTTGAACCCACACCTTCCTCATGTAAGGCCCAGCATCCCACCCATGGGACCTCGCAGAGCCCTGGGAGGGTTTCTCCTACACAAGGGCAGAGGGACGTAGGACAAAGGCAGCCCTTGGCGCCCTGCTTGGCTTAGCAAATGGCTAGAAATAACCTGCGTACCCAGCAGTGGGGGATCAGCAAGCCTGTGCACCCATTCAATGGAGTCCCCGGAGCTCTTAAAAAGACGAGGTTTAGGAAGCCTGGGTGGCTCAGTTGGTTAAGCAGCTGCCTTCGGCTCAGGTCATGATCCTAGCGTCCTGGGATCGAGTCCCGCATCGGGCTCCTTGCTTGGCAGGGAGCCTGCTTCTCCCTCTGCCTCTGCCTGCCACTCTGTCTGCCTGTGCTCGCGTGCGCTCTCTCTCTCTAACAAATAAATAAATAAAATCTTGAAAAAAAAAAAAAGAAAAAAAAAAGGACGAGGTTCCCCGGAGTGTTCTCACAAGGGAGGGGCAGCTCCTACGCCCCCCCCGCCCCCCCCCATGCAGGGACTGGCCAGGCACCCCACGTCCTTCAGAGCGCTCCTGCTTGGTGTCGCTCCGGCCCTGGCCGGAGGAGTGAGGTGGAAGATGGAAGACTGCGAGAATGGTGGGCCTACCAATCCCAGCTGTGTGGCCTGGAGTGACCCCCACACCACTCTTGGCCTCAGTGTCTGCCTCTGTGCAGTGGAGACGACTTAACGACGTCCCAGGTGAGATGAGCACCTGGCCTGCAAAGCGGGTGTTCAGTAAAGGGGACTATGACTTGAGTCTTGCCTAGTGGGAACTATGGGGTGCAGAGCAGGGGCAGGGCCCAGAGTCGTCTGCCGGGAGGAGCCATGCCCTGCCTGTCACATGCTCTGTTTGAGGGTTACGGGCGTTGAGCTGTGGCTCCCCAGCCGCCCCCACAGCAGACGATGTGCCCCCGAGAGGAAGAGTTCATGCGGGTGTTTCTGAGGGAGGAGGCGCATCAGGTGACATGGCGGTTGACAGCCACATCCCTCACCCTTGCCTGCCCTGAGATTCACCGGGCCCTGCCAGCGGCGGGGGTGACCTCAGCTCCCCCACTGGCGCCGCAGTCGCTCGCTCCGTGGAGAGACTGGGTGATCTGGTGCAGCTCTGCGGGAGCTGGTGGACACTGTGGGGGCGGCATCTCCCGAGGCTCTGGGGGATGGGGTCTGGGCTGGAAGTGGGGGGGGGG